>JBBPUP010000195.1:19643-33835 GCA_038094735.1 Exsudoporus floridanus
ACCCAGACGACCACACTCGTCTATCGTGTTGTCATAGAACACCGATGTAATCTTGTTCGTCTCACCGTCGTCCACGGCCCACACATCGCCGACGCGAGATGCATCACCTCGTCTGCACTGTCCTCGTCCCCGATGGTTGTATGACAGGCAAAGAGATATGCAAACTGGGCATTCTCTAGTTCGCACCGAACGATGCGTTCGATCGTAAAGTGTCCGTCGTGGAGAGCGAATGCGGACTCGAATGGGTGTTTCCAATTTGGGATACCATGACATGCAAGGTGCACCCAGCTATTCTTCCCGAGTTCCTCGGTGACCCGCGCGATGCGGGACTCTTCACCCTCTATGTGCGTAAATGTGGCAAACGCATCGACGCACTGGCCAATGTTGGTCAGTTCGGCGCCAACCGGTACAGGTACTTTCTCGGCCTTTGCTTTCGCTTGACCTATACCAACAAAGTGTTTCCTTGTTGATGCAAAACCCTGGAGATCGTGGCGTCTAGCACGAATGAGGGCAGTGAGCGTGGGGTATAGGACGAGATTCCGTTAGCCCTTCCTATACGGACCAGCGGCATGCAAAGGAAGTGGGGAGAACTCGGCGGTGGGACACCACCAGATGGGTGGTTCAAGTGGACGTACTGTCTAGAGGAAATTGACAATGGGGGAAACAACCTCGCCCCAGAATTCCCGCAGAAGGCTGCCGAGATCTCTTGTCACGTCCCTCGACTTTGCATCCACAGTTAATGTACCAAGCTTTGACGACAAATCTTTGACACCTTCCCTGGTGATTGATAATGGAATGTGGAAGGGACTTCGGTCGATTAAGACAACGAGAGCATCACAGCCATATTCGCTCGCATTCACAATGATGACAGGGCCCTCGCAGGCTGTTGGGGATCGGAGAAGAATGGGGGGAGGAGGAAACGGGAGAGGCCACGCAGCTCGCGGATTCCGGTGATGACCGAGTGTAATTCAACGTTGAGGCGGCACACCCGATCATGCTGATCTGCGCCGGGTAAATCAAAGGCAGCCCGAATGAGCAATGTCTTCTGTGTGAACTCGTCTGTCAACGTCTTTCCTGCCGGGTCAGATGCGATGACATCATCAAGTGGGGAACGAAGACGAGTGAGCTGGCCCCAAAAGACACCCCGACCTTGCGCTAGAAGTGCGACCGCATCCGTGAGAGGGCCATTGCGAAGACAAGCTGAGAACGTGTCCACTGCCAGGGACGAGTTGGGACCCTTGAGGATAGTGCGGTGTTGAGGTAAAAGTGGTAGAGTGGCAACATGATGGGTGAACAAGTGAAGACTTGTTCGATAGGCTAGAAGTGTTGTAGGATGGTGGAATTCTTCAGCTACACGGTTCCATGTTCTGGCGGTAGACAGATCAGTGGACGACAGTCGACACCATGGAGGGTGGATGTGCCAGCTGAGCATAGAGATTGAATAGCTCGTCCTTATCTCTTGATTGACCCGGACGTTTGTGTGAAGATATGAGGAGGATCGGAACGTCGGGCACGCGGCTAATAGAGTAACTCAGTCGCGTGCGGGTAACAGACTATCTGTCTATTCACCTAATAGAGTAACTAAGTATGGAGTGAGCATTGGTTAGGAGGACTACAGTATGGAGAGCTCACCTCAGTCGCGTGCGGGTAATGGACTGAGGGGAGCGCTATCGAGCTGGTAACTATATACGCTTGGCTTTAAGTATTCGAATGTAAATGGTTAGACTACAGTACGAAGGGTCGAGAACAAAAAGGCAGTAAGCGAGTACACTTTAAACGTCGTAGTGTAGGAACAGAGAATGTAGAACGTACGTGTCCGGTTCGTAGAATGTAGGGGCGCTGTCCGACGAGTGGCTGCGCGCACGCTTGCCTAGATCCGACAGTTTAAACCCAATATGCAGGTAGCCTGTAAGGGTATTCAATAATTGCGATCGATCTGGGTGCCCCAGTGGGCAAAGCGCCAGCGCATCCCGCCTGAGGACAATAGCCTCAGTGAGGTCTTCCATTTTCCCGAGTTGGTTGTACCGAGTAGAGAGACGATTTGCAAGGTTGTTCAAGGACGTTGAACGACGTGGATACCGCGGTGGGCGAAGCGCTAGTACGTCTCGGGCGAGCACAAGGTCCTTTGTCGCCCCAAGCCGTGTGTACCTAGTGGAAAGACGATTTGCAAAGGTATTCAAAGGCATTGCACGATCTGGGTGCCCCGGTGGGCGAAGCACCAGTGCATCCCGGGCGAGCACAATAACCTCGTTGAGGTCCTCCATCACCCCGAGCTGATCGTACTGAATGAAGAGACGATTTGCAAGGTTGTTCAAGGACGTTGAACGATCTGGGTGCATTGGTGGTCGAAGTGCCAGTGCATCTCGGCCAAGCAGAATGGCTTCGTTGAGGTCCTCCATCGCCCTGAGCTGGTTGTACCGAGTGGGAAGACAAGCTGCAAGGTTATTCACAGCTATTGAACGATCAGGGTGACCCGATGGGCAAGGCGCCAGTGCGTCTCGGCCGAGCACAATTGCCTCATTGAGATCCTGAGTTGCCCCGAGTTGCTTGTACCGAGTGAAGAGATAAAGTGCAAGGTTGTTCAAAAACATTAAACGATCTGAGTGCCCCGGTGGGCAAAGGACCAGTATGTCTCGGCGAAGCGCAATGGCCTCCGTGAGATCCGCCATCACCCCGAGCTGGTCATAACGATCACTTAGGTGAATTCCGAGCTGTGTCAAGGAGACAGATCGCTTGGGATGGCCAGGGTGGCAAAGTTCCAGCGCTTCGCGATCGAGGGCGACCGCCTCGTCGATGTAATCGGTCACGCCACCCTGCTTAAACTTGTTGACAAGGAATATCGCCAGTGAATGCGGGTGATCGACTGGCAAGCACATCGTTTTGCTGCTTTCCGCGCCGACAGACAAAGACAAACACCTTTGCGACTCGTTTCCAGAACTGACCGAATAGAACTGAGCAACATGGTTCGGGAATCATTGACACTTGGATGTTGTGCGAGCGGACCATGACACGATGCACAGGTTCCACCGTGCCTGTAGACTCTCTGAATATTGAGTGCCTGTAGTTGTAGAATCTTGAGCTCCAGCATCAACTTAGTATGCTAAATTTGGCAACGGTCACATTTCATTCCTTCACGGGTCACGGCCAATGATATGGACATTGGGCTCGTCTGGTCTGCCTCAATCCACGTACGTCGCATTGACAGTGACGATCAACGAGCTCGGCTATTCGATCGATTCCACAGACGCTTCTGCGGCGTCGTGCCTCTCCTGCCAGTGGGCCTTGTTCCGTAGGTACTAAGTCGTCAAGAGTAGAACTCGACCTTGCACAACCGATTGCGTCGTGCCGGGGTTACGTGTAGCCGCTCATGCCTCAAATTTTCGCGTATGGTCATAAAATTTATGGATCCTGATCGACCCGGTGTGTATCGCCACTGTCCAAGGTGCCATCGGGGTCTAACCGCAGTCGCAGGTCTCCAAAACACCAATGGCACGCAGTGTCTCTTGCTGCGCCGCCGACAGTATATGACAAAGGTCATGATAGCACAAGTACTCGCTTCCGAGGGCACGTACGCATTTCAGGCGAGCGAGCGAGCGAACCAGGTGCCGATGATGGTTATAGACGACATACCGAACTGGTCTGCATAGACTTGTAGCTGGCCTTAGCATGCAGCGCATGCTAATTGGAGTCCAGCTATAGAGCCAATTTCGTCTACATTTCTAGCTGTCTTGCCTTGAGTACTGCGACTTCCATTTCACTGAACAGAGCATTCAGTTAACGACACGTACGTGCACGTGAGCTCCGACGAGCCATCCGCCTACACAAACCAAGTTCGGACGGTGTGGATACGGAAGGTCGAGTCTGAGTTTTGAGCAAGGCCATCGGGGCGCTGTGACCCTGGTGTATGCATCAGCTTACACTGCCAGCTATGCGAAACAATATGAATGCAAGGTAAGCATACACGAAAGTCACAGGAGAGATACATTTGTATTTCAAGTTTCTTGATGTCAACGTTAGTATCGAGGCTAGACAACAAAGCGGAAGGTACACACTGGTTGGATGCTAACTACACGTTTAGCATTTTTTTAGTGGAGGTCATCGTATAACTTGATCGTACTGGGCGAACGAAAGGCGCTATGGTAGCTGGTCTAGCACAACTTCCATCTCGTTCACACCACCGACAGAACTCGAGGAAAAGACATCGGCACCAGAAGCAAGGGATTCTATGAGAAGAGCCAGCCGTGACGGGCCAAGATTGGGTTCCTATCCGCCGACGAACGTGCTTAGTCCCAGAAGCACTACCAGTGTCCCTTTAGGCAGTACGCACCTTACGTATCTCCTCAAGATCGTCCCTGAAACCCTCCGCGATAGATGCCATCCAGAACTTGCGAAACCTTTCCTTGAGAGCTTGCACACTCTCCGGCGCATTGTCAGGGATGAAAGGTGGGATATCTATGTTGGGTTGCGGAGACGGCGAATCGCGTGGTAGAGGAGGGTCAGGTTGTGCAGGTCTGGACGGCGGCGCGGATGCGTCAACGCCATCCTCGTCTGAATCTTGGGACTCGGAGGAGGAAGAGGATGAAGTAGACCCTTCGTCTTCATTTTCGTCCGCGTGCGCGAATTCTGATGTAGCCGGTTTCGGTTGCCGGACTGAAATCGTCACAGTCTTTGCAGGTGCTGACGCATCTGATGAGGACGAGGAAGAGGAGTCCTCCTCAGAAGATGATGAGTCTGACACGACCCGTCTTTTCCGTTTTCTATTTCTTTTCCTTGTTTGCTTTCGTTGTCCTGGTTGCATCTGTAAAATGTCGAGGATATTGGCCAACTTCAAGTTTGCTACTGGCGAATCACAAGTGCTTACATAAGTAGTGATAGTTTCAGGTAGCAGCCCGGTCTGTCACGTCCCACTACGAGTGAGTCGGAAGAATACACTCTGTGAGCATCCCCCACGACCACAACGATGAGCAGCAAGGTCGTCGGCGTTCTCGGTACGCGTGAGCTCTTTCTTCTGCTCGGGATTGTCCCGCGATGTCCTCACTATCGCTCGCAGATCGTCACGCTCCACTCCGGAAGGCATCTAACATGTTTGCACCCAACAGGCGGTGGCCAGCTCGGCCGCATGCTCGCATCATCCGCTTCTCTGCTCAACATCAATGTTGTCATCCTCGACACTGGTGAATCAGCGCCAGCGAAACAGATCATCGCACCCCGCTCGCCCGCGCTCACGCATATCGACGGTTCGTTCGCCGATTCCCAAAAGATCAGACAACTCGCGAACAAGGTCGACGTCATCACCGCGGAGATCGAGCACGTCGACGCGGGCGTGCTAAAAGAGATCGAGTCGACACCGGGGACGAGAGCCATCATTCATCCCAGTCCCTCTACGATCGCTGTCATCCAGGACAAGCTCGAGCAGAAGAAGTACCTGCGCACAAACGGTTGTCCCGTCTCCGAGTTCGTCAACGTCGAACCGACGATCGAGTCGATAGATACCACCGCCACCCAGCTCGGTCTCCCTTTTATGCTCAAGAGCCGGACGCTCGCGTACGACGGACGAGGCAATTTTGTCGTTCGAACGCTTGATCAGGCCTCAGAAGCGCTGCAAGTGCTCGCGAATCGTCCACTATACGCCGAAAAATGGGTCTCTTTCATCAAAGAGATCGCAGTCATGGTCGTCCGTACGGCTGACGGAGACGTGGTTTCCTATCCCGCTGTCGAGACGGTCCACAAGAACAACATTTGCCACCTCGTCATCGCTCCCCTCCGGAGCCACGATCCCTTTGTAGCTTCCCGTGCACAGCGTGTCGCCGAGTCCGCCGTCAAGACACTCCAAGGCGCCGGTGTCTTTGGTGTCGAGATGTTCCTCATGGAAGATGGTCCGTACGCGTCGTCGCGTTCAAACCCGCCTCTCTAGCGTCCACCTACTCACCCCCCTCCCCAGGCACAATATACATCAACGAAATCGCCCCTCGTCCTCATAACTCGGGGCACTACACCATCGAAGCCTGCTACACCTCCCAATACGAGAACCACCTCCGCGCCATCCTCGGGCTCCCCCTTGGAAGTACTGCCCTCAAAGTTCCCTCCGCCGTCATGCTCAACATCATCGCCAGCTCTACCTCCATGGAGCCCATCCGAGCCTTCACCGCTACTGCACTCACCATCCCCGGCTGCTCCATTCACCTATACGGTAAATCCGAATCCCGACCGGGCCGAAAAATGGGGCACGTTACTCTCGTCGCAGACACCGATGCCGACCTGCGCGCGCGCCTCCGCCCCCTCCTATCCACGCTCCCCATCCCCAGCACACAAGCAGAGATCGACGCGTACGCCCCGCCCTTGCAAGTCCCAGGGAGCGGCCACCCAAGCATGCACCCGATCGTGGGCGTCATCATGGGCTCCGACTCGGACCTGCCCGTCCTCCTCCCCGCCGCGCGCGTCCTAGACCGCTTTCGCATCCCGTACGAGCTCACGATCGTCTCCGCACATCGTACACCGGACAGGCTGGTCTCGTACGCGCGCCGTGCACGGGCGCGCGGGCTGCGCGTCATCGTGGCTGGCGCCGGCGGGGCAGCACATCTGCCGGGGATGGTCGCGGCGATGACGAGCGTCCCCGTGGTCGGTGTCCCCGTCAAGGGGAGCGCGTTGGATGGCGTGGATTCTCTGCATAGTATCGTACAGATGCCGGTAGGACGCGCTTCTTTTTTGGTTTGTGGGACGTGCCGCTCACTCTGGCCGCACAGCGTGGTATACCGGTGGCGACGGTCGCGATCAACGGGGGCATGAACGCGGGTCTGCTCGCCGTCCGCATTCTTGGCGCGGGTATGCCGCAACTCTTCACAGCGATGGAAGGGTACCTCGAAGGACTCGAGAAAGAGGTGTTGGACAAGGTAGACAAGCTCGCCGAGGTCGGGTGGGAAAAGTACGAGGTGAAACGGTAGTGAGTCTGGGGGGGAGGGATTGGTGCCGCACTCTTTGATCCTAGTTCGACAAGATATCGGTATAAACAACAGCGTATACGTATGTAACAAGGTATATAAGACAATAAGAATAGAATGAGCTATCGCAAGGTTCCGCCTAAGAACTTTTTTTTTAAAAGAAATCGTCCCGCCTACACTGCCTCCCCCTCCTCCATCTTGGCCTGTTCGTGCCCATCATTGCTCGCGTCATCGTGTACCAACCCCGCCTCGAGCGCCATCGAGTAAAATTTACTCGTCTTGTCCCCTAATAGGACCCCTGGTGCATCGAACTCGGCCACGCGACCCTGTTCGAGCACAAGCACGCGGTCCGACTCTACGATCGTGTTCAATCGATGTCTGAAAGCAAGAAAGGAAAAGAGTCAGTCATACACCCCCACACGCTCATTTCGACAACGTACGCAATCGTCAAAATGGTGACATGACGGAACAACTGTCCCCGAATGATCTCTTGAACCGCAGCGTCCGTATCTAAATCGACGGCCGACGTCGCTGTTTGTTTCTCACCATCAATATCACTCTTTTTTTTTTGGCGAGCTCATAAACATACCTTCGTCAAGGACCAGTACCTTGGACTATCATAATCACGCGCATCAGTGATGTGCTCTCCAGAGGTCACCAAAACAATTTTGCCCACCTTTCTCAACAGTGCCCGTGCAAAGCACAATAATTGCCGTTGTCCAGCCGACAATGACGACCCGCCCTCTCGAACGAGTGCATCGAGTCCTTCTGGGAGGCTCTCCACATACGACTTGAGATGAGCCTAGAGGTAAATGAGCGTGAACACACATAGAAGATGCAAAAAAAAACAGAGATCGCGCACGTGTTCGAGGGCCGCCCAAATGTCCACGTCCTGATGCTCGCCAACCGGGTCGATGTTCTCCCGCAGCGTGCCTTCGAACATGTCTGGACTCTGTGGAACGATGGAAATAACCGAGCGCACTGTATATAGCAATATGTCGTCAGTTGCGGTAAGCTAATTGGGGGGTGGAAACGTACAGTCGTGCAACCCGATACTGCTGATGTCCACGCCGTCGATCAAAATTTTTCCAGAGGTCGCCTCTAGGATGCGGAACAGCGCGAGGAGCAGCTATCGCGATACAAAAGATGTCAGAAGAGGGCCATATGCACCTACGACAAGCAAGGACTCAACCGATGACTTTCCAGCACCCGTCCTTCCGACGATACCAATCTTCTCCTTTGGTTTCTGATGAGAGGGAGCGTCAGAACACGAGAGCAAAGATACACCGGATGCTACGGACGATTGTTAATGAAATATTGTTCAACACCGGGTCCAGCTCGGGTCGGTATCTCATCGAATATTCGCTACACGTGACATGAGTGCCTCCGCAATCATACCAGTAAGGCATCGGCCTACCAGAACTTCACCTCGCCGGAACCAGGCCAGCCCGTGGGGGGCTTGCTGTCGATCAATTCGCGAGGTGCCTCCGAAGGGAGTTCGTCCGCGTAATGGACGATACGTTCCACGCTGACAATATCCCGCTCCAAGTCACTCACCAAACGCACGAGCCAATTCTTGAACCCATCGTCAGCAACAAGACAGTCCGAGCCAGCAGCAAACTATGCTCACCAAAGATCCCGTCGTGTTCAACGCATAGGATAAAACTATCGCGATGAGGCCAATGTCCACGTCGCTTTTCACCACAGCGGTGACAGCCAAGACCGCAGTAAATAAGATGATAAGCGAACCAATGCATTCCAGACGGACTGAGAGCCATCTATCAGTCGAGATATTGGCAAGATAACACATTTGGTTTCGGTCGATCCGGCGTGCATTTTGTCCAGTGAAGATGGTTTCTTGGTCGTACGCTCGGATGGTAGAGAGACCCGACAGGGACTCGGAGAACCATGCAAAGATGGGCGATTTTGAGACGGAGTCGAGGCGCTGGAGTTCACGCGAGGTCGAGAGGTAGTAGCTGTAGATATTCGGTGATCAGAGGTGGACAAAACACGAATGTGATGTCTTACACAGTCGCTCGAGAGTAGAACCATGCCAAAGGAATGACGGCGAAGAGGAAAGCAGGAAAACTGAAACTGATAACTAAAAGAATGGATACACACGTGGCACAAGTCCTGACCAAGTTTTGAATGACCTGGAGCCGATGTGAGTAGGTGTCGGGACGGGTCAATGAGTAGCCGCTCACGTTCCCGAGAACCAAGTCAATAATATATATATCACGAGAAAACAAATTCAAGACCCTACGGTCATAGGTGAGTTCGTCTCATCAAACAGGTAACCAACAGATCAACATACCTTCCAATAGGTGTCATCTCAAAAAAGCTCATCGGTGCCCCCATGATCGAGTCTAACATCTGTTCAAACATAATGCGTTAAAACACGCTCCCAGCCAAGACGTGGCAAAACGCACCGAATCGTGCAAATACTTGGAGCTCCGCAACGAACATAAAACATGGATCAACAATCCGGCGGCCCCAGCCAACACAACCGACATCAAGTTGAGGAACCCATATCCAAGCAGATAAGGATCTTTCAATCCAGCATTCCTTCCCATTTCGCTGTTATTCTCACCCCAGAAACGAAGCATCATCGTGGACATGACCGATACGACCTGTGCCATGGCCGTCACGAGCACAAAGAAACAAAAGCCTGTCTTGGATGCTGCTTGGAGATATCGGAGGTAGACCGCTTTCTTCACGCGCCCATGCTCGCTGTGCTCCTTGGACATTCCAGAATTCGTTGGTTCGCGAACGGGAGGGAGAGGGGCAATGACCGCTTTGCTGAAGCTTGCGCGCCGATCGAGTTTATCAACCGTGTCGAGCTCTGCGACGAGCGTCGTCGGTGAGGTGTTACCGCTCCCACTTGACCGGGAGGGCGTAGTTGCTCCGCTCGTTTTACCGGACGAAGATCCACTCGTAGCGTGATTTTGACTACGACAAAGGACTTTAGCCACCTGAAAACGCTTTACGAGGCCACTTACACCATATTACGGATCGCGCCATCGGGGGTTGAGACGAGCTGGCGATATGAGCCGCACTCGAGGATGATGCCACGCCGCATGTATGCGATTTGGTCAAACTGTTTGAGATGAGCAATGCCGTTGGTAACAAGAATTCTAGCTTTAGTAGCAAGAAGACCTTCAGGACCGATGACGTTTTCTGAAGAGAACACGAGGTCTTGCAGTGTTGTGAATGATACAATGAGCAACGTACCGAAAACATGACGAGCAACATGAGAATCGACCGCAGCCAGAACATCGTCAAGGAGGACCCTACGGGCGAGTCAACACGAGGAACAACTTAGAACCAGTAGCCGACTCACAAATCAGCTCTGGCATACACAGCGCGCGCCAGTGCAACGCGAGCACGCTGTCCGCCACTCAACTACAATCGTAAATGAGAAACATGGAGTTATCGAAGGGTAAATGATGCCTAACAGTGATGCCTGTACGACCGTCTCTTGGTCAGCTGCTCCCGAAGAACTTCCACCTAAAACTCACCCTTTTCACCCACTTCAGTCATATCGCCTTGGGGGAGGACCGCCAAATCATGTTTCAGTGCACAAGCTAAGCGCAAATAGTGGATTAAAAGCCACTTGTGTAAATAGTAAGGGCACGGACCTTCGATGACGAGGTTATAAAACGACTCGTCGTACTCGTGCGAGAACAGGATGTTGTCGCGAACAGTGGCAGATAAAATCCTAGTACGAGTGAGTAAAGTCGAAGCTGATAGCCAGAATCCCACACACCAAGGATTCTGTGCAGCATACGCCACGCTGCCAGACAATACTACCTCACCTTCCGTCTTCCGCATATCACCGATGATGGCAGACAACAGACTGCTCTATGGTCATAACACAAAATCTCATTAATATGCAAGAAGCCTAGTCGAGTGGCATGCCCACTTTACCGGCCCCCACTCTCCCAAGAATTCCCACCAATTCACCTTTCCGGACCGTCAAATTAATGCCCTCCAACGTGGGTTGAATACCATTTTTGGTCCATTGGAACTCCCCGTCCGTGATCGACAAAACGTCATCGCCGATACGAGTTGGACGTTTCTCGATCCGTGTTACGGCATCCTTTTGGAGTTCTTCAGCGTGCAGGAAATCGGAAAGACGTTTGACAGAAACTAGAGCCTCCATGATGCTGGTCACTACTTGGCTGAACTGAATACAGGGCACGAGGTGAGTAACAACAGTTCAATTCCACATGCTTTTACATACCATTCCGAGGGGGAGCGAGATGAGCATGAATAGGGAGATGGCAGGGAAGATCACATCCACAGTGAGTGAGATTTCCGAGAACACCGAAGCAGTTGCAAAAGAACTGAATGCCACGATCACTTTTGCCCAGTCAGAAGATAAACACTCCCCGAGAGCCAGAGTACACACACGGAATACCATTCCAGAGGGTCGTGTTCACCGCTGAGACGATACCAATCTTTCGGAGTATCTTGAGCTCCAAATCGTTGCGAACACGCAAAACACGACGGATGAACGCATATTCCCATGCATAGAGCTTAATACTTTGGAGGGTGTAAGGGTATGCTGTAGCTTTAGCAAGACAGTGAGCGTACCTCTTGATATTGGCGAGCAGCTCGCTCATCAACCTGGTACGCTTATCTCGGTGCTTCATTTGTTGCCCGTGCATATTTTTCAGGGTCCGGGCGATGAAAGTGCTCAAGGGTATGGAAAAGAACATGATAGCCAGTCCGACAAACGCAGACCAGCCAAGCAGATCATAGAGTGAAATGAACGCGAGAGTAAGCTGAACACAAAGAGTTAAAGTCAAGAACTAGTTTCAACCCGAAGCGAGAATGCCATGTACCTGGTAAGGCCCCGAGATGGCCATGAGGCCAATCAAACAAAAATCCTGTATCCTGGTTGCATCGACTGACATTAAGTTGACGATATCCCCAGTGGCACGACCACGTTCATCGCTGGAGAGAACAAGCGACTTTTTGTATATGGCGGTGACAAGCCCGGCACGGATACGCATCCCAGTCTTGGCACAGAGCTGGTAACACTGCAAAGCATCTATGGTTGAGCCATGGAACGACGGCATGTAGAATCTCCCATTACCTGGTGAAGGATGATAGTTTGAGCGACAGACATGGCAAACATGAGGACAGCAACAGCGTAACCCAAGTGGGGGGTGGTACTGGTCGTGAGCTCAGCGCGCTTGTTGTTTTGATATTCAGTGATGTGGGACAAGAGGAGGCGCAACAGAATGGGTTGGGCAAAGGCTAAGCTGTCCTGAAGGAGTTTGAGAAGACAAGCACCGAGATAGGGACCGCCATAAGCGAATAAAAGGGCAGTATGCAACGTAGAACTATAGAGATTAGACAGTATTTTGACCAGAGGATAATTGTACTCACTGTTTCTCCATGGCACATTGAAGATCACTTCCGAGATTGGCAGATTCGTCGTGGGGGACAAGTACAGGTAGATCATGCTCCGTGATGAGGACGCGGGCACCTTTGCGCAACAGTGGAGTGATCCATGTAAATGACCATATGC
Source organism: Exsudoporus floridanus (assembly GCA_038094735.1). Classification (NCBI taxonomy): domain Eukaryota; kingdom Fungi; phylum Basidiomycota; class Agaricomycetes; order Boletales; family Boletaceae; genus Exsudoporus; species Exsudoporus floridanus. Next base: position 32,121 of record JBBPUP010000195.1, read on the forward strand.
TGAATATGTTAGCTGTGAGTGTCGGGTTTTCAGTGTTTGGATCGAGGGTGTCGTCAGGAGAGATGCATTCGAGTACAAAGAAAAGCAGGCCGAAAAAGAGAACCGCCAATTTTAAGGGAACGAGTGGCGTGACGGGAAACGTTTGCGTGTAAGATCGTATCCAAATAAAGAGTGCGATGGTGTAGGAAGGCCAAAAGAGCAAAAGAATGTTGGAGGAGGAACGTGTGCGGAGGTGGTTGAAATGGGTCAAGCACAAGGCGAGGAGAAGTGCGAGAGGCTCGAATACGTGAGGTAGTTGAACGGCTGTGCTAATCTGGCCGGTGAGAATGAAGGAGAGACTGGTTAGACTGGTCAGAAATGCAAGACCAAGGAGTGTCTGAAACGGAATCAGCCCGGGCAAGACACGAACAAAACCCACCCACAAGCTTGGTCCAGAGGCGCCAGCGGCTGTTGCGGGAGATGTCGCGCTGGACAGCACAGGGCGACAGGCAGAGCCGTACGAGGGCCGCGATGACGAGGACGGCGAGCAACGACGTGAGAATGAGGCCTTCTTCGGCGCAGAGAGACAAGTCAAAGTCCCTCAGCTGGGAGGCCCAGCGCCAACCGTCACTGTCGCAACATTGCACAAACGGCATCGTGTGCGATGGAGACAGAAGTTTTCATGTTGGATTTTATACGGGGAGGACATTGCGATTACCTCATACCATGCGGGTACCCGTCGGTCGGAGGAGAAGAGAATACAAACGATGACTGCAAGATGCCAAAGCGAGTTATATTCGCTGCGACCGTGACTGCTTCTTGCTCGGTTCGGATCACCTTGATGAACGTGCGACCGAACGTTGATTCGACGCTGGCGATGGCGTCCGAACTACAGCTGCTCTGCTACCCGAAGTAGCTCTATTTTGATGCGCCGAGCAAGCCCAACACATGTCCTTCTAGACCGGATGGGGACCAGATTGATGCGCTCACTGCCAGGTGGATATGTCACCACGGGTTCGATGCAACTTAGACTCGGACCCTGCTTGAAGATCACGAGGGACGTATCGCAAGCCACCTCCGGTGCTTAGATGCTCGAGTGAAGCCACGTCACTTGTCAGACTGGCTCCGCTCGGGCTGAAGGACAGCCGGCCTTGATTGCTTGACCGGCCACAAGGCCTCATCTGCTCCCCATCGGCCGCCCGCAGAATCCCTTGTGGCGCTTCGAAGGGCTTGGTCCCGTTCCTAGCGCTCGTTTCGTCCGTGAGACGATGGCTGTCGACTCAGGCAAAGTTCCCGTCTTGTGCCTGCGTTGGGCTGTGTGGTAGGGCCATGAGAGATTACATGCAGTACGAATGCAACGAACTAGATCCTAACAGGATGTTGCGACGTTACTGTAATTTAGATACTGAACCCTGCCCAGTTTACATGCCATGTGTACTTCTGACGAAAATCTAAGGCTCTCAGGAAGCCGCAGTCACGGCCCAAGGTATCGGTTTGGTCTTGAAGTATTGAAGTTGGTGTTGAAAGGTCGTGTGCTGAGAAGGCAACTTGCTGATCAGGCAGGACGGAACGGCAGAAGTCGTCCGCGACCTTGTGGGTATGCCATTTACGAAATAAGGTTCAAACTTCATATACATACGTACTGCCCCTCGGCCACCCGGAAGACCCGAAAATGTATCCGATACACATATCCAACCGTTGCCAGTACTCAGGAGAGCTTAGAGTCGTGAAGCCTC
>JBBPUP010000196.1:13899-26696 GCA_038094735.1 Exsudoporus floridanus
GTTTCTCACAGTCCCGGGCCATTCAAGAAGATCCTGTCGACATGATGGTGCAGCACAACGTTGACCCCCTCAATTTTGCCCCTGCTTCGCCGAGCAATCACAGTGGACCATGCACCGCATCACGGGTTCTTGCTCTGCCCTGATCACACAGACGCCGCGGGGGTGGATTCAATCCCGGCGTCTGTTTAATCTTGTTACCCTCGACTTCATGCTCTGTCCGATTGTCGCATCACTTATGCTCTCTCCTCCACCTTCCTAATCAACATCTTTCCAACCCACGGTGAACCAGCCTATGGCACCCTTGCTTCACCGCTCCACCCCTGAAACCGGCTCCGAGGTCTTCATCTCGTCAGCGACGAGAACACGCGGTTCACCGTCCACGTCCTAACCCGAACCCAGCAGCACGTCCGTTCCCCGAGTCTCTGAAATACCCGCCTGCTCAGGAACCGGGAAGGTCAGGGCCACACTTTACCAACGTATGCGGATTGCCAAAGGTAGCTAGACTTGGTTCTCACCGGGTTTTCGGCCAAGTGTCCCAACTCCCCGTTGTCTCTACTACTACCATACTATCACTAGCAACCTTAACTGCCCTCTTTTTTTTTTTTGTCCGGCCAAGACGGTACCGTGATCCTCTCGTTCGACTATGCTGTACCCCGTATTCAAGTCTCGCTTTATATGGTCGACGCTATATCCGCCATTTCTTCCCATGGCCTTAGTTGATCGTCGAGACGCCGCGTTTTTGTGTCAAGTCCTGTCAGTCCGGGACGAAATCGTACCAAAAGAACCAGTGACCTAGGAACTACCGAGTTTCAGCGGGTGCAATGTCTAACGCACGAACACCGAATGCCAAGAGATCGCTCCATCTTACACAAAGCGACGCCTTTTTTTTAAAAAAAAACTGATGGCATGCCAGTGCCTCGGGCTTTTGCGTGTCGATTCTGAAACAAGGCAGAGACGATGTCATGAGAAGCGCCATCGTACGTCCGGCATGAATTGCCGTGACAATGTAATAATACATTGCTCGGAACTGTTCGTATATGACATGGACGGGGTGGTAGAACGTTATTCACCACTTGCCGGACCACCACACAGAGTGAGCCAAAAGATCATCTGTCTTGGGTCGTCTGGGGTGCATCGCAATGCAGCCAAGCACCGACTTGCAGTGTAGCGTCGGTTCAACCATTTATGTTGGTTAGATGGACGAATCGGAAAGATCTATGACGCGCAGTAGTTATTTACCGCGGTTGAACACGACAGGCACAACATGTTATCGTTTGTCTCGAACTCGACAACCCCCTTTGTAAGCTCCGATCTGCAATCCATGTAGATAGTCAGCAAGTTATATCCGTGCTTTCTTATCGATTGGTACGTTTCGACAAATGCGAAATAGATTTGGGTGAGTTTCGGTTATTCGTCTGATCGGAGAACAAGTTCCCTGTTCGGGGCGAGGCGGGATCGGCTCGCACGGGGAGCGAGGGGACACGAGTCTACTTGAACCCCGGATGCGACAAGACTCGACGCAAAGGGGAACCCGGCCAAGTCACAACCCCGACCGTAGATACGAAAGAAAAACCGGATAAACTCAACGAGCGCGATCAGATGGAGTGATGAGCCAAAGAGCTATTGACCGTTTGCCCGAACAACTCGCACAACCCGTTTCGTGAACTCCGATCAAGAATCCGTATCATATACCGTAGGTGCACCAGCAAGTCATATTTCTACGATATTTTCTCATCGATGGGTGTGTTTCGACAAAAGCGAGGTGGAACGGAAAATAAGTTCCCTGTTCGGGGCGAGGCGGGATCGGAACCAGGGGACGCGACACTACTCGAAACCCAAACGTGGCAGAGGACACGACAAGACGTAAGTGGGAACCCGGACAAGTCATAACCCGAATTCGGGACGTGGGAGAGAGGGGATGGAGAGAATTGGACAAGCGCAACGAGTGCGATCAGGCGGAGGACTGGCAACCACAACGATACGAAGCGGAAGTGTAGGAAACGGAGGGAGAGCAATCGCGAGGAAGTCGTACATGTGATCTATGAAACGCCAGATACCGGTATCGGAAGAAGGCCCATCAGAGCGACAGCGGACCGACATCTGAACGATAATGCAGAAGGTACCCCTCGCGCGAAGCACAAGTCCGATTGTTTCGCCGATCGGGAAGGGATGAGCAGGCACGATATCGTGATTTATGAAACGCCCGGTATTAGTATCGAAGGAAGGCGTCAGAGCGTCAACGGCCCGACATCTGAACAATAATGCAGGGGTACCTCTCGAAGCACAAGTTCGGTTGTTTCGCCGATCCGGTAGCAATGGAATACAGTGGGTCAACGTTAACCGCGGGATGGCCAACGCGCGTCGCACAGGAGACGTTCACGGTAGCCCTTATGAAAGCAGGAAAAGAGGTGCTCCGACGGAGTCACCGCACATTTCAAGAACATCGTACAGTATCACCTCCAACATTAGAAACGTTCGGAGTTTTACAGTTCGAGACGGAGGCTCATTTCGTCACACACGAGTGCTGCCGTTCGCTGGAACTGCCTGTCGGCTTACAATTTCCATGGGATGCGCTTGTTCGTCACTGCAGCCTTGAATCGCCCTATGGTGTTCGGATTTCAAACAGAGTGCGAGCACAACATGCAACGGTATTGACTTTCCAATTGTCATAGATAAAACAATGGAATGTTACCTGGTTTGACGAAAACAAATGCAAATCTCCGATAATGGAGTGGCCAGTATCGCGACGGGCAAGAGGGGGAAGAGCAGGAGTGCCAGTCCAGGACGGGAGGTGCCGAAGCCGCGCAAAGCTGCAACGCACGCAGAAATTGGTCTTCAGGGCTTCATCCTAGTCAGTGAGGGCGACCTACCACTTGACTAGGTGCTCGCCAAGCTAGCTTAATGTAAACCAGCCATGGAATCACGTGGATAATTCCATAAAGTACAAAGACTGATGCCCAGGTTTGATACCCTCTTGTGCTTAAAACAATAATCCCTCCGAGGGGCTCGCAGGCATTGGGGTGATTGGAACCGCTGCCGAGCCTCGGCACAGTGTGACCGTACCTCTCGGAAAATAATAATTCGAACGCGACTTAAACAATATACATGGGTGAATGTCGTTCAAATCAGTTCTCAACTGTCCCTCTCATTCAATATAACCGCTGTGCCACCCATGCTTGTTACCAAGAATTCAACCACTCGGCAAAGTTTTGCTGCGATGAACTAGGACGAAGCCTGTCAGATTGGACAGTTTCAGTCGGAGATTGACATATGCGGTATCATATTTCTTTTATTTCACGTCCGTTTGACATGACGTTCGAAGCTTACGAGTCTATTGTGCATTAATGCTGTGGCGTTCAACATAGCGAGTGCGACAGATCATCAAGTGACGTCGAGTCGAGAAAGCCCGGGATCATCGGATGCATCGCCTTGTAATAATGTTTCAGGAGCTCCATGCCATATGGTGCCCGGACAGCTTATCGTCTCTTTGAACAGTCATCGCCTCGCTACAAAGCCATTCCCACACTCTTAGAGTGCAGAAAATGTGTTTTATTCGCGTGCATATACTTGTTGCATTATCCAAAAAGAAAGAGACGCGAGGGTGGTATGATATTAAAACAAGCCCCATATCGAACCAAGAAACGAACGTAGACTGCGCTCTCGCTTCGGAGAAGCTAGGTGCATTCTCCTACCCCGAGGACAGGTTGGCAGGCATGTTGTGTCCATAACGTCCATCGTCAACTAGGATCTGAAAGAAGAGGTAATGGAGGGGCAATGAAGCAACAAGATATATCGGTAAAAAAAGTCAAGGTAGTTGAGAAGAATGTGCAGACCATGCGTGATATAAGAAATTCTATTAGCGTGCTGGTATGTGGGGTCATATACGCAAGCGAGGCAAGCACTATTGGTCGTCGTGCGCGCGGTGAGGATAAAAGCTCCATCGCCCGCTGGCAACCTCGCCTCCCGCCATCAGAATAGTAGCGACGCAATCCCGAGTACGGCAACGAGCGAAAACACACCCGTTAACCTTGACGCGTCCAGACTGCGCTCGCCGGCGTTCGCAATGAGGACCGCGGCAGTCTGGGCCGTCGACGTTACATTCCGTAACTGCTGCGTCGGTAACATATTCGGCGATGTTGAAAGCAACCACAACGGCGCTAGCGGGGTCCCATCAAACTGATACAGCTGTAGGGTATACCCCCGCACCGCATCCTGGTAGATATTCCACAGCACGTAGAGCTCCGTATCGTTGTAATTCTCGAGAAAGTTGGATACGGGGGCACAGGGGTCTTGTATTTGTTGGTAACCGTCGCCGAAGGGGGTGAGGACAATGGAACCGTTGGAGACGAGGTCATAGGTGCCGTGACACCAGTTCATGACGCCGGTGATGCAGTTAGGTTGGGTACCTGGTTGAAGTCAATGAAGTGAGTGGACGGCCCAGTCAAAGGAAAGAAGAGGGTCGTCACCGTTCCCTGTCATCCGGTACCGTGCGATCTCGTAGTAACCGTCCGAGGAGCTGTATGCACACCAACTCAGCTTCCGACACCCAACATCGCGAATCAACTCACAACGAATATGACATGCCGGTTGTAACTGGGTAGACGAATGATTCATTGGCGGGTTGTGCGAAGCCCTGTCAGGTATGTGCGTGTAAACGACATGAGAGACAAGCGGATCATCGGGAAAACTAACCGCGCCAGTGACGACGTTTTGGCTTCCCGAAGACCAAGTACCAACAATGGACGTCACATTGTGCGCAGAGTCGTAAACGATGTCCTGACTCAGTGCATGTGTTGCGAAGAGAAGCGAAAGGAGGGAAAAGGCGATCATTGAGATGGGTGCTCGAGACGGTCAGGGCGCCAGCCAAGCTTGCAAGATGGAGCAAGACGGAGAGAGAGGATAAAGGGAGGGGTGCTTTGCTAGCACGGCGGAGAGGCGGACGCTAACAACGACGGCGGTGATGAGAAGGGGGTACTGTGTTTGTCTTTGTTTATTCACTTCCTTGTTTTTCAGACCATTACTTTTCCGTTCAACCACGCCGGTTCTTTTTCCCGCATATTTGTTTTTTTTCACAGCAACCAGCATCATCTCCATGAAGACGTATCCACTCCACGTTGGTATGATATATGTACATTAGTAGGATGACTGGTTAGCCTCCTGGTTTCATTGTCATTGTGTCGTGATTGTATTGAGCCTGCGACAGTCGAGCTCAGACTAGCAGTGAATTGAAAACGTGGACAAACGTGTCTATAGTTGGCGTGTACGATACAATTCTCATCGAGACTTCCCGCGAACTTGCCCGCGAAACTTGTGCCACTTGCAGCGGGAAACAGAAAGAAAATGGCTGATTGCTCACTTGCAGACTACATGGTTGGATTTTTCAATCCTTCTTCAGATCTCTCTGAACAACAAAGACACGCTCGCCATCATCGGTCACCGTGAGCTCCTGTGCGCCTCGGACACCTTCCAAGCCCTGCATACCGCGACCCTTGGCAAGCACGATATATATTTCGAGGCCGTCACCGACCTGGAGATAAAATTAACACTGTGGTAGGACAAAGATCAGGAGTACCAGACCTCGATGTGACGCTCGGTTGCACTCGTGAACGAATCAATGACTATCGACAAAACAGTCGGAAGAGGCAAGCGCTCTGGATGTGACGTGCCCGTTGCTGGTTGCTGGTTCTTGAAGTAGATCTGCATTATTGTAGGCGTCAAAATTCAAGAGGATGGACGGGCCCACATCGGCAAAGGATCGGAGATGTGGATGAGAAAGGAGGGGGGTTGACATGCCTGATTATCCAAGAATGGCTGCACTAGCTCTTGCGCAGCGCCCGCTGCACGGCACGCTTCACGTTCGTACGAGCCAACGGGATCGAACGAGTAGACAGCACCGGTGCCTGACCTTATGGGATGAGACAGGAGGGGAGGGAGCACGTGTTTGACTAACCATCTTCTTCGATGCCACCTAGGATGTTATACACGTAATAGGGAAAGAATCGTCGGGCATAGAGCATCGTTTGCACCAATCGTGCAATGGCACGCAGGGGCATGTCTTTCGAATGGGCATGGCGATACCACTGTAAAGAAAAGGGTATAAGGGTACGGTGGAGGACTAAGGAGGTTTACTTGCTTCTAGACGTTGCTTTACTTTCTTAACAAACATATTTCCGTCTGCTGCAAAACCATTCACGGCGAGAACAGCACGATCGGTCCTGTTGGAGGTATGAGCAGACGTGATCCACGAGGAGAACAGTGACGCGTACAATCGAAAGACCTTTGGGGCATATCGCGTCTGGATGCTGTATCCCTCGCTTTGCCTCGTGTCGCCTGCGATGACAGTAAAGTCAGCGCCAGCAATCGCAAGGATGGTGCCGCCGTTGTCAGAGTAAGGGTTGAACTGTCTCTGGATTGGGAGAGCAACGGAGTCCATGTCGGGAATGAGAACGGCGTGTAGAGGTCCTTCGTTCCCGCAGATGCGTGTAGTATATAGTCACCGTGAACCTGGTTATGGGCCGCGTCACTCGAGCATCTGCGCGTCCCTCGACCACATCTGTCGGAGTTTGAATATCCCAATTACTCCGAGCCAGTTCCCTTTTTCGGCATCGCAATCATCGCACGTATTCCCGAAGACTCTCCGTCACGCAGCTTGGACCCCTGTAGGACGGTCCTCGCACCTCCGCACATCGGTCGAAAGGTAACATAACTATCTCACGCAATCAGTCCTATCATACTCCCTGTGGAATAACCTCTGGAGCACACGGCCATCAGAGTCCTCCTGTTTCACGCTCGGCAAACATGGCTTTCTCAGCGCACTCGCCATGCTGTGTTCTCTGTCGTACCCATATAGGGGCGAGTACCTCTCCGAGCCTCGGTACTGATGGTGATCTCGGACAATCAACTTCTAAGACCTCCTCCTCACCAGACTCCCTGTGACATGAAACATGCAAGAACACACTGGGCGACGGTATGACTGACGGCGTGTATACCCCGTCTGTCCATCGTGTGACCTCTCCGGAACAAGGAGCTTCTGAGGAACCATCATGTCATTACTTTATCAAGGCAGGCGGGACCCCGTCGTGCTGGCTGAACCACTCGATGGTCGTGCCGAATCGTACGGGCATGCAACCTGTCCACGTTTTCCAGAATTTTTGGTCACCGCAATGATGCTTGATGAACCTGGGAGGCGGCTAGAAGCGCTCCTTCGGTTACGACCGTAAGTAAATATATCTACGTGGCGGCTAACGCAGCTTTTCCTCCAACATGAGACCTCCGGAGTTTCTCCTAGCGCAGCCGATGGTGTGTCTCTGCTACCGGAAGCAGATCCAAGGCTGAAAGGACTTTTCATTCAAACTATGTCGATGCGACTGGTTGACACGCGTCGACGGCGTTCACTGGGCGCAGCGAACTGCGCACGAAACTTCAACAAATACGACCACTCATCTCGGAGAAATGACTAAGCCATCCATCGATCCACCTTACGACCACCCTCGATTAAGATCGATTGGCGACGACTGGCCTATCGATCCCACTTGTCATATCCTCGTTCGAGTGCCCACGAACATGTGTATGGCAGTGAAACAAAGCAACGTATAGCTGCAAAGTCGAATGGATTGCCCTGGAGCTGAAAGCGATGTGTTGGGATTGGTGGGATCGCTTCGCGGAGGTATTTCGGGTACTTGGCCTATCGGTAGACATCAGGGTGCAATTGCGGTGAGGCATTTATACAAGTATAGACGATGAGCGGGCTCGTGCTGTACTGTGATACTCCGAAGCTACAGTGGCTTCGCCTGGCATAGTGCGACCAGTGCACGTTGGTTCAGGATTGCGGTTCGTGCGGCCCGGTTCGAACGTGCGGTGGTCGTCATTTTCTGTGACGAGCCGACACTCGGCAAGGGGCGAAATGCTCATGCCGGGTTTCGGCGAATCTGTATTGGTGGCAGTGCAGCCTTTCTATGATGTGTGTCGATGACTCGTGATCAAACTGGTGGCTACTTGAACTAGTGTCACAATGAGTGAGTTTCTACAGCCAGTCGGTCTGTAGGACCATCTCAATGTCATCGTCAGACGTCGAGGCGCTCAACGGTCGCTTGCTCTTCGCTATCCCAAAAAAAGGTAGCGTCTGATAGGCGCGAGGTCCATCGGGCAACATGCTGATCACAGTCGTGCACAGGAAGACTGCACGAGCGATGCCTGCAGTTACTTGCTGGTACGTACGCTGCATTGAGGTAGGCGTAACATCGTGCTGATGGAGCCTCACAGGTGCGGACATTCAGTTCCGCCGATCGAATCGTCTCGATGTTTGCCTCGTGATAAACCACCCCATCGCGCTGTAAGTCCATCTCTACCGTTCACCATGCCGCTCAAGCATATCACGTTCTGATCCTCGCACGCCCGTACAGCGTGTTTCTCCCCGCCGGGGACATCCCCTCCTTCGTCGGTAACGGAAACGTCGATCTCGGCATTACCGGTCACGATGTCATCCTCGAAGCCAAAATGCAAGACAGGGTCACCGAAGTGCAACGTCTCGCCTTTGGAAAATGTGCGTTGCAAGTCCAGGTGCCCGAACGTGGTCCGATCAAGACAGTAGAAGATCTTGCTGGAAAACGCGTCGTGACGAGCTTCGAGGTGCTTGCGGGGGAGTATTTCGAAAAGTTGGACGATCGGTTGGCATTAGTGGGGGAGCAGCGCACGAGAATTCAGTATATTGGAGGGAGTGTGGAGGCAGCGTGTGCACTGGGCCTGGCGGATGGCATTGGTGAGTGGACGAGATGGATGTGTCATGTTTCACTGTGCTGACGGCGACCTCTACCATCTAGTGGACCTCGTGGGTATGTATGAACGCCGAACGAATTCCTTATCTAACGCGGGTAACTGAAAAAAAAAAAAAAAAAAACTGTGCAGAATCGGGGGACACCATGCGCGCCGCGGGACTGCACGCTATCGCCACACTCCTCGAAACCGAAGCTGTCCTTATCAAGTCCATCACCCCTTCTCGTGCTGACCACACGCCACTGATCAACCTGATCGCGAGTCGCATCGCTGGTGTCGTAGCCGCCGAGAAATATGTCGTATGTTCGTACAACATCTCCCGCGAGGCGCTGCCGCGCGCGGTTCAACTCACACCTGGGCGAAGGGCGCCGACAATCAGTCCATTGGAGAAGACGGATTGGGTGGATGTGAGCGCAATGGTGGAGAAAAAGGCATCTGCGAAGGTGATGGATGAGTTGGTGGCGATTGGAGCGGAGGATATCTTGATCTACAGTTTGAATAATTGCCGTGTATAATCGCGGGGATGTTCCTGGAGTTGCTGTGTTATTTTTTTTGCCTTTTGGTGGCTCCATAGCATCGGACTGGATATCTTTGAGATAACCGGACAAAATATATGAGCCACTTACCTCGACTATTTACAATCGCTTTCAACCAGTCGCGATGACAGAGTACACACTTGACAAGTTCAAAACGTTGCTTGAAAAGCTTGTCAAGACGCCCGAGGCTTTCACTCCGGACGACCTCAAACTCGCCCTCGAACACCTCCTTACGCCCGATGTCGTCCCCCCCACGCAAATCGGTGCCTTCCTCGCTGCAACGCATATCCAAAGGGTAGAGCAACGTCCAGAGAACCTTGTAGCGGCTGTCGGGGTGCTCTGCTCTCGGGCCCTCACCGTGGCAATCGAGGATGACGACAAGGACTTTGTCGTTGACATCGTCGGGACCGGTGGAGATGGGCACAATACATTCAACGTCAGCACGACTGCTGGTATTGTTGCAGCCGGCGCAGGCGCTCGAGTAGTCAAGGTACGAAAGCTGGGAAAACAAACAAAAAAACAGCGTTCATTCCTCCCGCTGATTTTATCATAACACCTTAGCACGGCAGTGGCGCCTCGACGTCCTTGTCGGGCTCCGCAGACCTCTTGCAATCGCTCGGCTGTGTCTTTGTCGCCCCGACAGCGGGGACGCCGATGTCCATCACCCGTGTCCCCTTCACGTTCATCCTCGCCACCCACTACCACCCCACCCTTGCCCTCATCGCACCCTACCGCAGATCGCTCCCCTTCCGCACCCTCTTCAACGTCATCGGTCCACTCATCAACCCCGCTCGTCCCCGCGGTATGGTCCTCGGCGTCGCCGCACGCGAGCTCGGGCCCTCATTTGCAACATCACTGAGGGACGGAGGCGTGAAGAGGGCGTTGGTGGTGTGCGGCGCGGAAGGCCTCGACGAGATCAGCTGTGCGGGGGAGACGTGGGCATGGTCGCTCACCCCCGACGGGAAGATCGTCGAGAGTGTGTTGCATCCCGCACAGTTTGGGCTCGGCACACACTCGCTCACGGCGGTGGTGGGCGGTCGGGCGCCGGAGAATGCGGCGACGTTGACGCGGTTGTTGACGTCGGGAGGGGAGATACCGGAGGAGTTGAGGCCTGTGTTGGATTTTGTGTTGCTGAACGCGTCGGCGCTGTTGGTCGTAGCTGGGGTGGCGGTGGATTATAAAGATGGGGTCAGGTTGGCGAGGGAGAGTATTGTATCAGGCGCGGCTTGGAAGGCGCTGGAGACGTTCCGGGAAGCTGGGCGGACAACAGTTGCAGGCCGAGAAAAGTAGTGTACTTGTTATACGTACTACGATCTACTCAGTAGACCAGTTTTTCTTGACCCTTGCAGCGTGCACATGTGGGTCATTGTCAACACGTAAGACGTCAACAGACACCGACACGGAACCGACTAGGTGCGCTCCAAGCGTTGTGAGACATGCCGTACCATTATGGACGCGACCGCGTAAGTGCCTGACCTGATTGAGCTCTTTGCGTCGTTCATAGTGCTCGCGGGCTCCTCGGTCACGGTCAGAAACGTGTGTCTTTGATGAATCCCAATACCGGACGACTCCGCTGCACCAGCGCGCGCCAGAGCTTCCGTTTCTGCGGGTTGTCGGGTCCCGCGGATAGTTTCGGTGCATTGGCAGGGTTGCATTATGCCAGCAGCCGGCAAGGTGTCCTGTGGTATGTACCTGTAAAAATGGCCCTGAGGGGATTGGCATATATCTCTATCTGTGGTCAGTAAACTGTGGTTCTCTTTCCATCCTCGCTCCTTCTGGCCTCCAACTACTGTCCCTCACTTCTTTTTTTTCGCCTAGCGGTTTATTCATACTGACTAGACTCCGATTAGAAACAGGGGGAGTATACAGGCCATTATGCTCGATGGCTCAGGCGGCCCTCGAAGCTGCTGGTCGATGTCGGTGGTAACCCTGATGGATTCAGAGCAGGCAGCAGCGAGCTCCATTCCGACGACGTTGGATCCCGAACCCGATGTTCGCCCTCACAAAGATTTCGGGGTCTTGGTTGTACCTGCATGGCTACGCTACGACCCTGTTCGGCAACCGGATCCTGGGCGGTGGACCCAAATTGGTCTGAGCCTTAGCTGTACATTTGGTGAGCCTGCCATCATTGATGTGATACACTAGTCGTGTTAACGTTGGGAAGCTGTGGCCAATCTTTATTACTGCCAGCCTCTCCTAAGTAAGATGAACCTGTCTTGTTTGATGCATGCTTCGTCGCTCACGTGTTACCCTTCCAGTCGAAATAGCCGATTCATTCCATAAGTCTTATGCAACAGTGGCATGGTAGGTTCGGATTGCGTTTGTTCGAGCGTTACTCAGTGCAATTTAGGATACCTACCATGTATCAAGCAGGGTGCGTTTACAATGTCTTGATGGAAGTCCTACTCATGGCGTTCGCATCTGGCAGATATTGTGTTGGGTTGTTCTTCATCTCTCCTCTCGGCGACCTGGTTCGGCGTCGACAGCTAATTATGATCCTTGTCTGCATCACGACTTGCCTTTCGGTGGGCTTGGCTCTGTCACGGAGCTTCGTTGTCTTTTGTACGCTCGCTATTTTCATTGGCGTGTTTAACGTCACCCCTCAAATCCTCATTCCCTTGGCGGCCGATCTCGCCGCCCCACAACGTGGCGCCCGCGTCATCTCGAGCCTCCAAAGTGGTCTCATGCTCGGCATCCTCCTTGCGCGCGTTCTCTCCGGCGTTATTGGCTATTTTTCCACCTGGCGCACGGTGTACTACATAGCCATCGGGGTGCAAGTCGTCGTCCTGTGCGGTGTCTATCTCCTCGTACCGGATCACCCGCCAAAGAATCCACACCTGACGTACTTGGAGATCCTACACACCATGGTCACGTATTCTGTCACCGAGCCAAGACTCGTGCAGGCAGCATTCATCAACATTGCCTCTGTGGCGTGTTGGTCTAATTTTTGGGTGACCCTCACCTTTCTGTTGGGTGCCGAGCCGTATCATTTCTCGACGTAGGTGCCTGGTCCCCCCTTTTTTCCCCTCGCCCTTTCTGTTATGCCTTCCTTTGCAAATTCACTTATGACGATGATGAAATGAACACGCGTAATGTTTGAATGTCTAGGTTATACATTGGGCTAATTGGGTTGATCGGCATTTTGGGCATTCTTTCGGGACCATTAGCGGGTCGCTTCATTGAACGGTTTGGTGCCTGGTATTCCGTGCTCATGGCGACCCTTTGCCTGTTGGTCCTGCAATGCCTTGAAATGGCCGCCGGTGGTATTAACATCGCCGTCGTTGTCATCGTGTGTTTTGGGATCGATGCATTTCGACAGACGCAGACAGTGTCGTTGCAAACAATCGTGTTTAGGTGAGTTCTACAATGTTCCCAAGGATGAGCGAGGAACTGAGATGCACAGTATTTCTGAGGAGGCACGTTCACGCTTGAATGCTGTTCTTACGGGTTCAGTACGTGTCCCACCTCCACTCGGTTTCTGACCGTATC
>JBBPUP010000197.1:19224-31464 GCA_038094735.1 Exsudoporus floridanus
ACAGACTACTCCATCATGCTGTCGCTGACGCGGTGCAGTGCCGCGCTTTATCTAGCACTTTTTCTCACTCTTCTAAACACGTTTCCCTGTGCGTCTGCCGCTGCGGACACCAAGGTGGCAAACAGGACCATCGAGCGGGTAAGTTCTCTATCCTTACTTCTGGGCCACTAGCATTCCACTTTCTCCGAGAACGCACGCGGAAGGGGTGCCTCGAATGTACGCTCATGTGATGCACCCTTTCCAGACCGTCCAATTACGCACACACTCGATACATCCGCCATACATTGACGAGGACCTGCAAAACCGGTACGCTGTGCATGTGTTGGGAGGTTCGCGGAGGACTGCATATTGAATTCTTTTTGCTCCGTCTATAGGTGGTGGGACTTTGGCGCGGATGCTTATATCGTACGTGGTCGTGTACTTTCATGCGAGGGTGAGGGAAAGCGGTACTGACGGTGTGTCTGCTTCTGGGATAGAACACCAACAAACATATTCGTCTCACGAGGGCTGTTCCGTCCCAAATGGTATGCGCGCCTTGTATTGTCAGAGCAACACACTGACGGATTGTCGACGATGTCACTTAGGGATGGCTGTGGTCCCGTCTCCCGTTGAGCTCGACCAACTTTGTCGTCGAGATCGAATTCAAGGTTCACGCCCCCTTTCACTTGTCGGAGCTTCATGTCGACTTATCCATGCATGTAGATCTCCGGCGGATCGACCCATCTTTATGGCGATGGGATGGCGATCTGGCTCACGACTGACCGCACACAACCCGGGCCCGTGTTTGGGAACAAAGGTCCGTCTGCGCGTACCTATGCACACAATGGTCTCTCATCCCCTCCGCCCGGTCCTGCAGACAAGTTCGAGGGCTTGGGTCTGTTTATAGACACGTGAGCGATGATCTACCCGAGAAGCATTTGACCTGGTTGACCCTCGACCGCAGTTATGCCAATTCACGACATACATATGGGTTCCCTCGTATCGTGGGCATGCTTGGCGATGGAAAGACGGCCTATGACCACGACCATGATGGCGAAGCGAACAGCATTGGCTCGTGCTCGGTACGGTATCCCTTTTCATCATCTCCTGGGCAACCGATCCTAAGTAATTTCGAATGGACGATCAGGCGATGGTGCGACGCACGAACGTGATTACCAAGTTGAAGATTACATATATAAAGGGTTCATACCTCGACGTAAGTGACGCACACATCGATCACATGCACAGCCGGAGCTCATTCGTCGTTAGGTCAAGGTTCACTATAGAGCCTGTACGTACATGCGGTTCAATGTATCGTAGAGCGTCGACAACTCATGTCATCCTACAGGGGATAACTGGTCCGATTGTTTCCGCGTTGACGGGATTAATTTGCCTGCATCACCCTTCTTGGGTGTGTCCGCGCTGACAGGTCAAGTATTCGACGCGCACGAGTGAGTACATTCCGGACCCCCCTCTTTTTTTTTCTTCCGTCCTCTATCGAACGGTTCCACTCACTCCGACCCAGCGTAATCTCGATCACGACCCACTCCGCCGTGCTCTCCTCCCAGGACGCCCCGCTCAACAAACTCTCGACTGGCGGCGGCCTCTTTGGTAGCCGTCGCACCGGGGGTAGCCGCCAATCCTCTTGGCTCGCCTTTTTCGTCAAGTTCCTCTTCCTTGTTGGCGTGGCCGCCGGTGCGGCATATGGCTACAAGACGTACATGATCCGCAGTCGACGTGGCGGGCTCTCGTCGGCAGGCACGCTTGGGATGGGCTTTGGAGATCGGTCTTATGGGTCACGGAGGCGGTTTTAGTGAGGGGGAGGTAGCGCTGGGGGTCCGTGATCATGAAGATCCTGGTCCCTTGTATGTTTCGTTGAGACATTTGGAATCTTTTTACCCTACAGTCCAGCGTACGCGCGTCATATAAAAAGGATGATTATTGACACGAACTGGGGAGGAGATATATAGAGCCCGTTGTGGAGTGAATATCCAAAGTGTCAGTGCGTTGCTCGAAAATGTATCTACTGCTATCTACTACAGAATGCGCGTGTTAACGTTGGCGGGAAAAAAAAAAAAAGGAGAACGTTTTGACTTTTTTTTAACCAAAGAAACAGAGTGAAAGAGGAAAGGTGACTTCTACCAGTAAAACGAGCGAACGTGTGACCGAAATATACAAAACACTGAGGGCGGACGATTGGCTGCAGGGAAGGTATGTACGTCGAACTAGCTAGGCGTTCGGTAACCGGTGGTAACTACGACCAACTACTTGTAACTACAGATGAGGTGGAGACAACGCACGGACCGGACTGAACGGCGAAAAGTGCTACTGTTACTACTACTACGTGGAAAAACACAATTTAAAAATTGAAAAGAGGCAGACAACAGATCCAATCGACGGTCGACACAAAATGGTAAAAGACACAGGCGGTAAGAGGCAGAGTACGCCGAGTACAAGGGGTCGTTCGGATCGTAGGACAGCGCACGTGGTTGACGGATGAGATCGTTGAAGATATTATCTAGTGAAGTTGGCGATGACGTCCCGATTATACCCCGTATCGCGTCGCGAGTCTGTCCTGGATGGCCGGGGGAAAGACGGCTACTTGAGCCTGCCACCCAGCAACGTCATGGTTCCGGAACCCTGTCAAAAGTTGTTGGAACATTGCGTTGAGTTCTGGGGAGGGATTATTCCACCGGACGATGGCGTTACAGAACCACAACAGACTCTACAGGCATGGTTGGTCAGCCTTTGGTCATGGGCAAGGTATTCCTAGATCAACCGACCTTGGCGATACCAGCAGGGTTCGTCTGCACGAGGGTGCAGAGACCACGGAAAGCAGAATCCTTCTCTTCGTTGTCACGGATTTCATACAACGCCTGACACCATGCTTGAGCGAATTCCGGTAGATGGGGTGCAACAAGAACTGGGTGCATCAGACCGATTCGGCCGATTGATACTGCAGCATTTTCGTGGAGGCTGCGGGGTGCCTTTGGGTGTAGTAAAATTGGAATGAGACGGGCGATCAAGGGGTTGACCCATTGTTGGAATTCGGGATCATCTACAAAGGCGGGAAATGCATAACGGGTACACAAACGGGGCTCTAAAGATCTTACCTCGCCCGTAGCGCAGTGCAACTTCACCAACAGACCACGCAGCATTGTTGCAAGCGCTGACAAACTCCACCTTTGGCTCAGGATCGAGCTGTTGGATGAGCTCTGCCATGATTGCAGGGAGATGGGGCCGCAGGAGGTTGAAGCATCCCATTGCCAAATCGCCAACAAGTGCATAAGCAGATTGACGTACTGGTGCTTGTGGATGCTTCAGGCAAACAGTAAGTAGCGTGAGAAGATTGGGTTGCGTATGTGAGATGATGGGCTCCAGAGTGACACCTAGACCCTGGGCTAGACCTGATAGGAGATCCAGCGATACGACAAGGAAAGATTTGTCGGGTTCATCCAAATCCGGATTTTGCTGGTACGCCTGGTACTGAAGAAGCGACTGGTGGACGATATTGACACATCGCTGGAAAATGAGAGGTGCGTATGGTGCAAATCCGGAGCCCATCGCAATTGCAACTGAGGAAAAACACTGCAGAACGTGTATAAGTATCAGCCGCATGGGATCATGGAGGTATTACCTCAAGCAAGGGGATCAGATCATCGTCATCATCTTGTAGTTTATTCCATCGGCCAGTGAGCGGGGGCATCAATATCTCAACATACTGAGGATTTGACAATGCACGTCCCACAGCGTCTGCGAGGGTGCCGATGGCGTCATAAAGAATGAGCATGTTCTTGTGTTGGTATTTCTGGAATGCGAAAACCAGGTTGCGCAGGACGGGCTCGAGGTAAGGGGAAAGTTCCGGGCCAGCATCCTCTTCGAGCGTTGCAAATGCACTGCAACCAGCCTCCTGTACCCGTTTGTTGTCGTCCAAAACCATCCGAAGAAGCTAGTCAAGGCATGAGCTGACCAAGAATCGTTCGTAGATCTCATACGTACACCTTCCATTGTAGGGATGAAGTATCGACTCTTGTGTTCTTCTGATATTGGTTGTGTGCACCAACTTGCATAACGGCCTAGTGTCCAACAGGTGATCGAGCGAACAAGGGGCTACGGAGAATGAACGTCAGCAATAAATCGTGTCCATGTATAGCGTGACGCACCTTGGGATCATTCAGTGTATTGAGCAAGTAAGGAATGAGGACCTTCAAGTGTTCCTCGATGAAATCGATACAACCTTGTTGTCTCGTTAGCATTGGACTGACCGGAAGTACTAAGCCGAGCTCACCTTCAGCCATAGCACCCAAAGCTAATATCGCACTCTCTCTTTGCAGCCACTCCGTACTCCATAACTTATCTTTCAAGGGGGCAAGGAGGACGTTCATCAGGTCTGCACCGAATCTGACAGCCAACACATCCAAGGCAGCGGCGGCACATTTCCGGAGATTCCACTCTGTGGACATTTCATCAGCAAAGTCATCGTCATCCAGGTCATAATCGTCCTCATCGTCGTCTATCGTTTCCTGACCGTAGGCGCCACGCTTGGACGCATCTTCGCTAACCTCTGCCCCCTCGCGCTCCAGCCCATGGAATTTGGAGCCATAATGACGTGGTTTTATGTCGGTCTCTTTATCGGGAACGGTGGTGTCTTCTGTGTCCCCCTCGAGCCAGAGTAGATCGTCTTCGCCGTAAACCATGCAATCGAGGAGCACAGGGGCTACACGGCCAAGGAGGGGGTGCAAGTACGGCGCAAGATCGGGGTCTTCGGCAAAAGTCAACCAAAATTCACAAGCCTCCAAGGCGACACTCTCGTTCTTGTCCTTTGTCGAGTACAACATATACTCTGCAACGTTCGCCATCTCCGGCATGAGCTTTTCAGGTCGAGCAGCCAGAAGTAGCACGAGAGCTTGGCACACATGGCGACGGACCGAGGGGTCCTCGTCCGATGCGCGCTTGAACAAACATGCAATGAATGTGTCAATGTGCGCGAAAAGTGACTGCGAGTTGATCGGTACGAAATATGATAAGCAAGCGACGGCGTGGGAGCGCATTTTAGGCGATGGATGCTCTGATAGCACGAGGAACTTTGGAATCATGAAGTCAAGTGGGCGGGTTCCATTGATCTCAATGTCCAGTTTCCGTGGAAAATCTTCGCAAGTTTTTTCGAAAACACTGAAAGCGGCCTACGCTCGGAGTTTAGTACGTGATTTTAACGATGTCAAGAGACGAATGGAAAATGGTGGTAAATTGAGAGGCCATGTGGCAGTTTCGGGGATGAAACTCGCAACTGGAGCATCACTAAGAGGCATATCACGGCACTCTCAACAGAATGTACATGCCGTCAGTCTGCCAAATAGGGCGCAATACTGCCCCGAGCAAACGACGCAGCGCCCAGGGCACCTGGCGCAAGGCATCACACTGTGATACTTTCGCAGGCTTACAGCGGGGATGTGGTGGCACATTTTTCGAGTAGTTGTGGACTCACCTCCTGACGATTTGGATCATCCAACATACCAACGAGTTGCTCGAGACAATCGGGCCAATTTTTGGGTTCCAAAACCCCTAGGAACGCCACGATGTCTTGGCCGGCAGCGGTCCGGACCAAGGCAGAAGGGTCACTGAACGCAGAAAGCACGGCAGCTTTTGCATACTCTGCTACATCAGGAGAAGCCTTGAGAATCAAGTAGGCATTATTCTTGAGGAGATAGCCAGCAATTGTCCGAATCTGGTCCTCCTCCTGTGGCAGGGCAGCCAAGATATAGGCCAGATATGCTATGTAGTCTGGTACACGCGTGAAGTTATTGAGTTTCTATGTAAATCGAGGTGAACACGACAAGATCGGGATAAAGAAGGAGGCTATTCGTACATGAGTGATGGCCCTCTGAACTTTGTTTTGGGTGTCGGTGGAATCGCGTATCGTCTGAAGAATTTCTTGCAATCCCGCAGGCTGAGGACTCCAAGATGCCATCGCGCACGAACTGAGACGCGTCAAGGAAAGAAATGTTTGAGTAAACGCGCCGGATGAAAGAAAGAGGGAATGGTCGCCTTCTTTCAGCTAAGCACCTCTCCACCCTCTGTGTACCGATGTTTATCACCCGTGGGAATTCCATATCTCAGCATCTGTCACACCGTCACACGTCACACTCCAAGCCATCCTCCCTGCAAGCTTCTGCCAGTTCTGAACAGAGTCTGAGCCAGTGCAACGGGCTTGCCGAACCAATTGCATCCTTATCATAATAATTAGCACACCCTCCATTCCCACTATATATAAAGAAAAGATCCCATCAAACTGGTGCAGCGCCCGCAACATCAGATATCAAAGATCCCAAGAAATGCAACTTCAAACTCAAGATTTCTGGACGACCTAACCGCTGCGTATCGGACCGATCACCTACATGCATAGAGGATGGCTGTCAGTGAACCCTCAACAGCTGATATTATAGCGCACTAAGGAGGGAGTCTCTCGGCGCTGGGGATGCGCGATGCCATACCTTTGCATGGTCCGTACGTAAACAAAACCCGGCCCTGATGCATTCAATTCCGAATTGGAGCTCCATGATTGCGTTGATAGGAACCACCAGCTTCCTGCCCGAGAGTCCGGAAATTTATGGTTCCCTCGCGCTGATCTTACATATACTCGTGTTGTCAGGTGGGCAAAAACATCAAGTATCTAAGCAAACGCTCCGTTACCCTGGATAGAGAACCCATTATCATTCGGTATAATGATCATCTGAAGGTGACACGCTAATCTTCTCGATGATCGTCTTCACCCTCTCATATACAGCAAATACGATGGCTTGTCCCGGCGCAACACGGAGGACTCGCGGCGTGATGCCCTTGTAAAATGATTTAGCGCCCTCTTTGCGCCACATGTCCTTTGCAATGATCGATACTCGCTGCACCGCAGTGACTTCTGGCCCCCATATAGTTTTCTGCAGCCCTTTCCCAAAAGAGTCAGTTAGCCACCTGATGTCATCCACGCAGAACTCACGTGTTTTGATAGTGTCGATAGGGGCGTTGGAGAACGGACCCATTGCCCCGGATATCAGTCCGATTATCATGTGCTGGTACGATGGGAGTTCAGCGAGATCAGGTTGGTATCGATGTGCTAGTTTCTTCAGTTCTTGATATGCCGTGAAATTGGCGCCTGACGTTGTTCTGATTTAGCCAAACACGCGACCAACGTTGAGCGCTCACCCTGGTTAGTGGCTTGGCGTAGGGCGGTAAGCGAGACACCTCTATAAAGTGTCGAGAGTCCCTCCTCGCGGATGATCGTGTAAACAGCGTGTGCTGCATTACGATACCGTGGCGTCTCTAGCGGATCCACCAGCGAATGTTGTTGGACCTGCAGTCTGATCTTGACCACCTCCATGGGACATACGACGGTTATTGCCTCCGTCGTACCCGCAGCAAGACCCGCTAGTCAACAGCAACCATGAGACCCTGTGCTCGATGTTGTCATCGGTGTCCAACATACCGATGAAAATGTTGCCAACGCCCGTCTTTCCCGTGGCTTTATCTGCCAACCAGCCTTTGTATGTCTCGAAGCTCGCAAAGCGGATGGCCATCTTAGGGACAATGCCCGACAAGACCGCCCCGAGCCCCTTGTAGAGCGCGAGTGGAGTTTCGCGTTGCACGATTCGGACGCCAGTCGCGATGACACCGCGCGGCTTCGTCTACCGCATCGCATACTATTCATTAGTGTATGTGCGTTCAGAACGGGTTGGGTACATACCCCGGGTGCGCTGCCTGACTTGGAGAGCTGCATCCGCACCTTGATGGTGTCGAGCGGCTGACAGCACAACTGGCGGCGGTGTGAGGACTGGCACTGCTAGAACCTAGAGGACGCACCGCTTCCATTGCGCCAGCGATTCCACCAGCAGTGATGTGGATGGCAAACCCGACTGGCTTCTCCTCGCGGTTTCGTGACATGGGGGTAGAAATGAGAGGACTGGAAGCGGTGGGATGGATACTTGTATTAGCGGAGAGGAGTCATATCTGGGATGGTAGCTGCCTTCAGTCCAACATCATCTTCGCCTCGGTTTAACACGTGAATTCCCTCATCGGGCTTGTAGCAATGAATAAATTCAACTACGCGATAGAATACTGCGGGTAATGTCCAATGTCTGTTAGAAAAAGCACGAAAACCCTGCCAAGGCGATAGCGTCGGGATATTATGGTGGCTCTACGAGAAATAAAAAGCTTGCCGCGTAATTGCATCGTGATGGCCGTGAGGACCAAGTCTATATCCAAGTCCGGTTGCGGTGCTCATGCAGTAAAAAGAAAAGTTGAGAACGTGCTAACTTGATCGGCCCTCCTTGGCATCATCAGACAGTGATAGCGTGGGCAGCTTCTCCGCTGTCGGCGTATCTGGCATATCCACGGACTGCTGCGGATATGATTCCTCGTCTTGGGGAATTTCTTGTGCTTCCCAACCAGATCCGCCAAGCGTATCGCACTCGGCCCCACTAAACGGACGGGTAAACACTTTCCACTGCGCAAAAGCAAAAGCCGGGCTGAAGATGGGTGAATTATTGGATCCAGTTGCTGCGGGTGGAACGTAACGTACGTTACACCCAAGGACACCGCAAGAATGACCACTGTCGTCATAGGCGGTGAATATCCGTTCGTCATGGTGTCCTGCACGACTCCACTAGTAAACGAGAAGTCGTAAAAGGCTCCATATAACACGCACCAAAGCATGATAGCTGTTTCTGTCAAAGAGGTAGCGAAGTCCACGACTCAGACCAGATTGTTGATTGATGACAAGGTCGAATCCGAGGCCACATAAAAACGAACCGGTCGAAGCACATCCGTTGAGCTGCAAAGTAACTCTGTCAGCAGGCATTCAAAGTGGGGCCTGGCGGGACGGCATACTATCCCGTATTTTTGCTTCCGCACGACGAGGATACTCCCAGCGATGCCGCACACGCCTATGATGAGCCAGTTGACGAAGAAGGCATCAGAAGACGAAATGAGCAGTCCACTTCGCAGCAGGATGACGCGAACCCCAATGGCCAGACCGCCCAGAACTCCGAGGACCAGGATCCCGACGGCACGGGTCATCTCCAAGAGCCCCAGACCAAAACCCATGGTGAATAATACGAGAATACAGACGGTAAGAACATCATCGGAGACGCCAACATTGTCCAGGGTGTTTACGACGACAGCCCAAGCTTGAAGCCGTCGTTGAGGTCAACGTCAAGAAGTGACATGAGCAAGAATACCTACAGGCAAGCGCAGCGGCAGTTCCAATAGCCGCGGCCAGGGTTAAACGACCTCCGCGGAAACCTACCAAAAGAAGAGGGGCACCGACGACGAAAGAGAAGACGATCCACAAAACCGCACTCGTCGAGAAACCAGAGCCACTGCCGTCCGAGGCCAGCCCTTGAGGGATTTGCTGACCCGTGGCGGGGCTGTACACGGTTATCGTGCCATTATTATTGTCAAAGATAACGTTTGGGTCTGCGACGCGCGTAAGCTGTTGGCCAGCGGGTGTGGAAGTGACTGCGGAGACTCCGCATATAAACCGAGTAGCAAGAACGAGTGCCAAGGACCACGAGAAGGAATGATTAAGGCGGAAAGAAACCGCCATGGGTCACTTGGCCGGACCACCACAGGCGGAAATGAGAAAGAAGAAGAAAAAAAGAGCGACGGCGGAACTATGTAACGAGCGGAAGGGTTTCCCGGTGTCGGGTGAGGTGATGAAAAGGGTATAGCGCTAAGCCAAGGCAGCCCTGGATGTGCGGTTCAGAGTCCTTCTCGTCCGCAGCTTACGTGTTACCCACCGCGTTCGGCTTCTACGCGTTCGACGACACCGCCGTCGTGGTGACGACGTCAGTCGAGGAGCTAGCAAATGGGGCAGGTCTGCCAGATCGCGGAATCTAATCTTTCACTTTCCACGAAGAGCATGGACACTGCACACGCGCTCGCAGAGCTCAGGAGGGAATCGCAGTCCATCTTCAACCGTGTCCATTCCATCGCCGAAGATGCAGTGTTCGTCAAACAGGTGCACGACCACTACCCCGATTTCCCGTTGCTTCGTACGTATATCTCGCTCTTGCGACGAAACCCGCTGATGGACACGTCACTGTCAAGCCAACATGCGCTGTGGCGCTTGGTACACCGATCCAAAAATCGTAAGAATGTTTCGAAACATCCGCCCATACGTGCCACTTACGTTGCACCAGGCTTCCACAGAGTGTGCTTATTTCAAATCCACGGATGGTCATACGAACAACTGGAGCTTTAATCTACGCAGACCTAACCTCCACATTCTTCCCCTGATCGCCAAACACGCCGGGCAGGTGTTTCACCTCATTTTACGCGTCGCCACTCACCCCACGCAACAGGCTCCTTCTAGTGGATTCGACCAGAGCCGGGAAACGCATCCCGGACGCGCTATCGAAAACAGTGCCGATATGGTGCTCCGTCGTCAATCGCGCGATCCTCAAACGAGTCTCCGAAATCCACCCTCAGGCTTGGGACACTGCACTGTACACCCCACCGGCGAGCGTCAGTCCACAGGAACACAGTCAAATCGAAGGCAAGCTCCACGGATGGGCTTCCGAGCTCGCGGTATATTCCCCCAATCTGTCTTGTGCTCACTTCGAATGCTAACGGTCCCGTAGGCCTCGTCCTATTCATTACCAAAGCTGGACTATCCACTCCGTCCGATATGGATCACTCCCGCCACGACTGTGTTCCCCACTTTTCCGAAACCGCCTGACCATGCGTTCTACCCGATCATATGCGTATCTGCCTCCAAACAACTCATGGATGGCATGGAACGCAGAGCCTTGGGGTTTGCCTACATCCAAGGATCCGGGGACGATCACGAACTCTGGGGCATGGTCCGTCTCCCCACTGATCTCGACGCCAACCTTATTTATCATTCTCGTTTTATTTGCAGGGTCTCACTCCGAACTTGTACTGGAGGCACTGCGACAAGATCATGACCATGGCTCCCTCCGATCTCCCAGACCTCGTTCGGTCGCTCGTCTCAGCCTCCTCCAATATCAATGACGTCATAGACCCCAACCAACCTCTCTGCGGCACGCCAATCCAACACATTTCGGGACGTATCTCTATTTGCAACCTGGCCTCCTTACGACGACCCAACTTGCTCCAAACCCGCCACGACATTGCTTTCTTGTGTTTGACGCCCGGTGATACCGACCATCATCTTACGTCGACAGTCCAGGTTTTGTCAAGGGAAGAGTCCAGGATGTTGAGCATTCAAATCCCAGAGGGGAAGAAAGGCCAACACCACTTTCTCACCGTCGTATTACCGCGCTCGATGCCGTTCATCCAACACCACCTCCAAAACGAACGCGCCATCTGTATCGCGTGCAACACCGGGACGGACATCAGCGTCGGCGTTGCCGTCGCTGCCTTGGCGACATTCTTCCACCAGGACGGATCGTTCCGCCCACAAGTAAACGCACGCGATGATATTTGTACGTGACATTCGATGCACCGATCTGTCTCCGCAAACCTCATACGATCAAATGTAGCCAAAGACGTGCTCAAAACCCGCCTTCAGTGGATTATATCCAGTTGCCCACAAGCGAACCCATCTCGGACGACACTCAAACGCGTCAACGATTTTCTTCTCTCGCCTTTCTCCAGTCTCCCAACGCTGGGCATTCCCAGTTATTCGGACCGTACACCGGGCTTAGATGAACGGGACACTTTTCTCGGCTGTCGACAAATATCGCCGATGATACATGAATCCCAAGAAAATGATATAATACAGTGACGCTATCGTGAATGTTCAAGAAGCTGCGTGACGTAGAGAACCCATGCGACAATGACTCCACGTGAGCTACGATCTCAGCTTAGTGACGAAGCACCCTGCGTCGGAGCAATAAACCACTAATCGGAACGAAGCATGTACCCCTGCAGCGAACGTCGACGGGACGAGCCAATATCTGCCGGGGCTCAACATACGAGCGGGAATGCATACCCCAGATAGGGCGTCGCTATATTGACCTGAGGTAGCCAAAGGCCGATCCAGATTGGGTGTTGAAGATGATGCAGAAAAAAGGGAGAGTTTGAGCGCGGCGGTAGGTGCGGGTAACAAGAGATGCAGGCGAGCACTACGGTCGACGGGTGGGTAAGTTACCGAGGGAAGTAGGGAGGGAGGAGAATAGATGGTTATGGCCAACACACCTGAGCTGTGCACTGGACGGGAGCTGGACTTCATAAATCGGATTCAAATGATACCGTCCAAGACTTGGTCCTCCGACGGCAGTACGT
>JBBPUP010000198.1:22239-37772 GCA_038094735.1 Exsudoporus floridanus
TGAAACTCGATGCATGTCCTGTGCACGACATTTAACCACACCGCTACCGCAGATAATGTCATGCGTATAGTACGTACCCTTGGCGTGAATGGGACCGTAAACGCATGAAACAGCACGAATAGAACCATTGGCAATTTTATATGTATATGCTCGTGTAACCTCATACTCGTCTCTCGTCGTGCATGCCTTTGTCTCAGCGTACAAGAGTCTGAACAATCGTAGCTATCACCATGGAACAATGCTTATTTGGACACGGTTCGATATCATGGACTATTCGTTATGCACCAACAATGTAGGTAGTGTTCCCAATTTTAGCGCGCTGATATGTGTCCCGAGGAGACATGGCGCACCGCGAACGACTGAGTATGTCCGTTGGTTGATGATGTATTGTTCTATGAGGATCGATGCCCAGGAAAGGCATGACAGTTGTTGATTTCTCGGTTGAAGAAGTCAAATTTCCTGCGGGGACATGGGGAACGGTTGTACTTGTACACACCAGTCTCGAATGTGAGGTTAATTCGTAGAGTTTGAAATGTAGAACGAGTGGGTCTGCTTCACGGAGGTTCGTAGAGGAGTGTCTGCATATGTCGCCGAGGAGATGAATGGCACTGGACGCGACAAAAGAATGGGGTAGAGGGAAAAAGAGGTGTACGTGCACGCCACGACGGGAGAGGGCATAATTCGCCGACACATCGCCAGAACAGGACGGAGCGCTGACCGCACATACACCCGGTACTGATTCAATGACCCAACAGCGACGTCGACATCGACATCAACGTGTATATTCCTCGACCATCAGACTCCTCCCGAAGATTCGACCTTGCCAAAGTAGCGCACACTCGAATCGCTTCCTCCTACACTTCTTCGCCGTGCCCTCGTTCGTTGAACCGCGTCCTGTCTAATTAAACCTTGAAAGCTTGAACTTGAAAGTCACTCGGTACTGCAACCGAAGAGGTCCCAGATGTCGTACTTCGTATTTTGCCTAGTGAATCCGGGGTCGCTCAGCTTGTTGATTCACGGTAGAGGTTCGGTATGCATCTTTAATGCGAGAATTCCAGGAATGGAATCCGATATGAAGGTGTCTTCTCCACATGGATAGACGAGGTATCACTACACCTAATTTCGCGTCACGCTGGCATACTCTCACGACCCCTCCAGAAGAACCTCGCTTTGTCGAAGGTGTTGTCGTCGCAGCAACCCTGCGTCATCCGTTGAGGGAAGTTTGTTGTCCCTTAGGTGCAGAGGTAACCCCGGACGTTCGAGACGCAGACGTTCGCGATACAGTACAACATTGCGCATGTGTCATCCTCAAAGGTTTCCCAATACTTAAGGAATGCCGCATCATCCGCTTCCCCCGCATCCTATTCAGTCTTGCTGAGCCAGTGCGCATGGGCCATGCATCACAGCGGTAGGGATGAATGTTACGTGACGGGACACGATAGTTGCACTCACGATGGTGATCTACAGGATGGTTTGGCAGTTAACGACCCCTACGGAAGGCAGCGCTAAGTACAGAAAAGGGAGCGTAGAATTCGGGGATCGTGTTGCTGAGGATTACGCGGGGTTGACGCTGAGAGTCTCGTGGGGACGTTCGATCGGCATCCTGCGGTGGTGGTGGTGTATTACAGTCAGATGCGATGAACGAGGAGGATAGGACGAGCATTAGCAACCGAGTAGTGGGTCATTCATGGATGGCGCAGTCAGCTGTTCGAGAAGAGGATTTCGTGTTTCGCCCGTCAAAAGAGTCCGTTGTGGTATATTTGGGTGTACTAGTAGAACCTCTGCATGGTTGCCTTTTTGGACAACGCTGGCGCGCTCAGTATGCTACATCTTCCCACACCACCACTACTGGCATGTCGGATCAAGCTCAGTCAGCCGAGACGCGTTCGAAAGGTACTTGTCTCCTTCTCCTGTCAGCGTGGAATGTAGTGAAATGGTGTGTCTGCCAGTTGATGAGTTACATTCACGCGCGGAAGCCCTTGTTGCCGAGTTTGAGCAGGGAGGCGAGACGAATTACCTAGACGAGGCAATCATCCTCGATCGCGAAGCACTAGAAATTTGCCCGCCCGGCCACCCCGAGCGACATATCTCCCTAAATCAGCTGGGAGTCCATCTGAGCGATCGTTACAGGCGGTTCGGGGCGATAGAGGACCTCAACGACTCCATTGTCCTCGCCCGAGACACGCTGGCGCATTGTCCACCGGGGCACCCAACTCGTTCAATGGCATTGAACAGCCTCGCAGCTCGTCTCTTCATTCGGTATAACCAGTTCGGGGCGATGGAGGACCTGAACGATACCATTGTCCTCGGCCGAGACGCGCTGGTGCTTCGCCCACCGGGGCACCCAGGTCGTTCGCAATTATTGAATAACCTTTCAATTCGTCTCTCCACTCGGTATAACCAGCTCGGGGCGACGGAGGACCTCAACGAAGCCATTGTCCTCGCCCGGGACGCGTTGGAGCTTTGCCCACCTGGGCACCCATGTCGTTCAAGCTCTTTGAACAACCTCGCAGGTCATCTCTTCGCTCAGTACAAGCAGCTCGGGTGGATGCGGGACCTCAACGAGGCCATTGTTCTGGGCCGAGATGCACTAGCACTTTCACCACCAGGGTGCCCAGATCGTTCAGGGCCTTTGAACAACCTTGCAGTTTATCTCTGCAACCGGTACAACGAGCTTGGGGCGATAGAGGACCTCAATGAAGCCATCATCCTTGATAGAGATGCACTGGCGCTTCGCCCACTAGGCCACCCTGATCGTTCAATGTCTCTAAACAACCTTGCAATTCGTCTCGCTACTCGGTACAACTCGCTTGGAGAGATAGAGGATCTCAATGAGGCCATTGTCCTTGATCGAGATGCGCTGTCGCTTCGCCCACTGGGCCACCCAGATCGTTCATCGTCTTTGGGCACCCTCGCAGTCTATCTTTCCACTCGGTACAAGCAGCTCGGGGCGATGGAGGACCTCAACGAGGCCATTGTCCTGGAGCAAGATGCACTGGCGCTTTGCCCCCTGGGCCACCCAGATCGTTCAATTTCATTAAACAACCTTGCTACTTATTTCGCCACTCGGTACAATCAGCTGCGAGAAGTAGACGACCTCAACAAGGCCATTGCCTTCAATCGGGATGCACTGGCACTTCGTCCCCCGGGGCACCCATGTCGTCCAGGGTCTTTGAACAACCTCGCAGTTTATCTCTCCATGCTGTACAGCCACCTCGGGGAAATGGACGACCTCAATGAAGCCATTGTCCTAGACAGAGATGCATTGGCACTTCGCCCACCAGGGAACCCTTTTCGATCGGAATCTCTAAACAACCTCGCAATCCGTCTCTCCACTCGGTATGAGCAGCTCGGGGAAATGAAGGACATCAATGAGGCCATCGTCTTTGGCCGCAATGCACTGGAGCTTTTCCCACTGGGACACCCGAATCGATCTCACTCATTGAATAACCTCGTAGGGTACCTGCATACTCGTTTCACAAGGTCGGGCCAGTTAAAGGATAAGGAGGAGCTATTCAACCTCTATGCTCAGCTGACGCATCTACCCTCGACAGTGTCAACCGCTGATCTGTCTGCCGCTAGGTCATGGATCCGTCTAGCCGAAGACTTCCGACATCCCACAACACTCCTAGCATATCAAACATTTCTGCGCTTGCTTACTCATCACGTCACCGCTCTGCCACCTTTACCTCAACATCACACTCTCTTCACGGACCTCACGTCGTCGCTTGCAGTAGACACATTCTCAGCTTGTCTTCGCAATTGCGCTCCCAAGGATGCGGTCGAGCTTCTCGAACAAGGTCGGGGCGTCTTTTGGAGCCAGCTCACTCGCCTCCGTTCCCCAATGGATGATGTCATTGCATCCTCCTCGACAGGAAAATTGTTGGCAGACGAGTTCATACAGAAGATCTCCCTCATTCGGATTGCCCTTGCTTCACCTGGTCCAGATCGGCATGATCAGGTCTGCCATCTCAATGTTGATTTGCAAACTGTCATCACCAGAATCCGCGAGTTGCCTGGTCTTTCTCATTTCCTTCGCCCCGCACCCTTCTCCAGTCTCCAACGGGCAGCCTGCGAGGGTCCCGTGATCATTGTGAATGCGAGCAAGTATGGCTGTGATGCTCTCGTTGTCCTAGTCGACCGACATCCCGTCCACATCCCATTGTCAATTACAAAGGAAGGTGTCCAAGAACTGTCGTCGAGGCTTGGTACCTTGACTGTGCGTGCGAAATCGATGGACGTGACAAGAGACCTTGCCATTATTCTGCGGGAACTCTGGGAAGGGGTAGTTTCACCGATCGCCAACTTCCTCCAGACGGTCCACCCATTTAAATCACGCATTTGGTGGTGCCCAACTGCCGAGTTCTCTCTTCTTCCCCTCCACGCTGCAGGTCCGTATAGGAAAGGCCAACGGAATCTCGCCAATCTGTACATATCATCTTACACTCCTACGCTGACAGCCCTTATTCGTGCTAGACGGCATGATCTCCCGGATTCTGCATCAAAAAGGACACGCTTTGTTGGTATAGGTCAAGCGAAAGCTAACGGTGTGAATGAACTTGTCTCCATAGGCACCGAACTGCTCAACATTGGTCAGTGCGTCGACGGCCTCGCCACATTCACGCACATCGAGGGTCAAGATTCCTCCATCGCCCGGGTCGTCGAGGAATTCGGGAAGAATGAATGGGTGCACCTTGCATGTCATGGTATCCCAAATAGACAGCAGCCATTCGAGTCCGCATTCGCTCTCCACGACGGACACTTCACCATTGAGCGCATCATTCGATGTGAACTAGAGAATGCCCAGTTTGCGTACCTCTCCGCCTGTCATACGACCGTCGGGGACGAGGAAAGCGCAGACGAAGTGATGCATCTCGCGTCTGCGATGCAGTTTGTCGGGTTTCGATCTGTGATTGGGACGATGTGGGCAGTGGATGATGGTGAGACGAACAAGATCACATCGGTGTTCTACAACAATATGATAGACGAGTATGGTCGTTTGGATTATACCCGTGCAGCGTTGGCGCTGAACAGAACGATGAAGAAGTTGAAGGATATACCATTTGACCAACGGATTTTATATATACACCTCGGAGCTTAGTTTTCCACCTATGTCTGCTCTCTTACTTTTTCCTGTTGTAGCCGCTATCTCACTTGCTATCGAACATCTCGGGATTCGTGTCAGGAGAAGTATATAGAAAACCTCGGTCAACAACTTTCACCAGTGAAATGATCCAAACATGTTGAAGTTATCGAGGATCATGGACATGGTTGGGTGTTTTGGCCACTTTAAGCTCTGGGGGAGAGTGCCGACGAACTCGGATGAAGTATCCGAGTCCTGCTCAACATGGGCCTCTCTACGACGCCCAAGCGAAGTATATCTGGATCGACACAAAGTGTCATCGGAATCATTTCATAGATGAAACAGAATGTTAATAGGCGTTCAAACGTTCAACTTCGATGTGTCGCGAGTCTCCGCGGGCGAAGAGGACGAGGAAGACGTGCGAGCGTGTATGCGACGGTTGAAATTGTGTTCTGGTTTCGGCATGAAAACGACGGCGATTGTCGAGTATGGATGATGACAAGGACTTCTCTATGAATGGAGTTAGTTGATATGTAAATGTAAATTGCTGTGCCAAAAAATGAGTACAGTGCATGTGTATCAATGAAGGCTCCGCGAACCAGAGTTGAAGCTACGCTCGAATGCCGTCGTCAACGGGCAAGTACTGACTGAACGAACAACTCAATCACCACATACCACGTGTATGCCATGCACTGGCTGCACTCAACTCTCGACCGAAAATGCCAGTTTCTGATTCAAGGTCAAACATAAATCATATGTGTCTACAGACCTTCGACCACGCGCCAGAGATCACCCGACAAACCTTGCTTACCTCCCTGTCAAGCGAATCTCCATCCATCGGAGAGGTGGGAATGTCACTGCTGCAAAACTAGCCGCGAGCTATGCACGCGGAAAAAAAAGGGTGTGTCAGTGATACGAGCTGATTTTGACGATAACATCAAGAGAGGTGCCGCACTTCGAACCCGAGATCGGCGCCGTACGTCGCACCAGCCATTTTTCCAAGTGGCCCTGTATACCACACTTGTGACATTCCGACTACTGCGCCAGCTACTCCAAAACAGCACGCCAAGAGACCCGCGATGCCAATTGGAAGTCTACGAGTGAAAAACGTATATCAGAGTACGGTGCAGGTCAAAGACGCCACGAAAAAAGGGTCATTAGGATATCATCACGACAGCGGCCTAGAACAAGAACCACGTACTTGGAAGGATTATCCCAATCTGCCAAGTTATACCCTCCTAACCGACCCCCTTTCCGTCGGTATAGGAAATGTTCCTCCGCAACGATGACGAGGAAGAATGCTATCCAATAACTCAATATGGATAAAAAGTTGCTCAGGATAGCACTGAAATGCTCCCGTCCAGCAACACCGGCAATGGTATACACAACAAACACGAAGAACACCCAGAGAAAACGGGGTACCATAGCAAAGGGACGACCGAGCGCTTGTATGGAGAGAGCTGCAGAATATGTATTAGGAATGTTGTTAGAACTTTGTTATGAACAGGTAAGTTACAAGATTCGGTCAAGAGAGGAAAAAACGCACATCGCGCTCAACGCCAACATCACCAGAAGAAAGTGTCCTCCGCCTCCCCAAGGTGACAATACTTGAGCGATCAATGCACCTGTGTTCCCACCGGAACCGAATGCAGCCACATAGGCGGGGTCGGTGATTGTCACCAATGCAGCACCCAGTGTCATGGTGAAAGTTACCGGAAGATACAAGCCCCAGAAAGTCAACATGAATACCCGCCAAGGATTCGTATCGGCGGGTAAGCGGACATTGTAGTCGGCAGCAACCGGCGCCCAACCAGCGACTGAGCCAAAGATGACTGCACCGAAGCCAAAGATATCAGCGCTGAGAGCCCTTCCGGTGCCTTCCAACGGCTTTTGGGCATTCACGTCATACCCGGCTTTGCTACCAAGTCCATACAGACAACACATGATGAAAAATGTGACCATCCAGGCGTAACGCTCGTAAACGTGGACCATGTTGTAGCCGATAAAACAAGGAATGAGACAGCAGACACCAATGATGATGATGCCGACGACGAGGGGGAGCGTGTTTGCATTAATCGAAGCAAGTGTCTGGCCACCAAGGATAACAGTCACCGTGGCAAAGCCAAGCCTGAAGGTACGAGTGTCAACAAGACCAGTGGAAGGCACGGAAAAAGAAGACATACTGAGTGAGGATGTTCAAGACAGAATAAAACGCGCCGCCGAGGTATCCTGAACTATAGCGTGCGATGACCATGGTACGCAAGCCAGTTTGTGGGCCAAGGGTGGCAATAAAGGCTGTTGCTATGCTACCGATACCACCAAAGCAGAGGATAGTTGCGACGGCATGACTGTGCTAAGTCTGAGTACAATGTGATATGGGTAATCGAAGACCCACGGTAGGGTAAGAGTGAACGCGTATTGACCCAATACACCGACAGGTATCGTCGTGAGCACCAAGTTGACCGACCTATTTTGTTTGTGAGATGTAAAACAAATCGAGAAAGTGGTCATACCACCACATCAATAGGCTGTGAAAGATGATAAGCACAAGCTTGGACACGAGTGAACATTGAGGAAACGGACTTGTTCCAGGAATTTTTGGTTTCCCTCCGGTGTTCTGGCACGCGCTCTACGCCTCTTGCTTCAACACCACTGTCGAAGAGCTTGGAGATGAGAGGGCCAAAGATACCAAAGCGTTTTGCAATGACTTGATCCGGGACATCCTCGACTGTGTACGTCTCGGTGTCAACAGCGGAGACACCTTGTTCCTTGTCACAGGACTGGCAGCTGCTATCCTTGGACATGCTGAAGGTACAAAAGCGGGAGGAACGAGGGGAGTGTGCGCAGGTCACGAAGACGGTGTGACTGCATGTTAAATACCGGAAAGGATCGCACGGAAAGGATCACACCGGGGGCTTTCCGCATGCTTTAGTATTTCGAGGAGTTGCAGACTTGCAGTGAGACATTTTGAAAGGCTTGTGTGTTGAGGGAACGATCACAAGGGAACGGGCTTGAAATCCACTGGCATGAACGGAGACTTCGGACTCATTGAACTAGCGGGCAAAAAGATTGCGTGAGCGAGTCGGATTTGCTTTGGTAGGTGTAAAAACGTCTTGGATAAGCGGTGTGAAAATCTGTCTAAATCCATCACAATGTGTCATTAAAGATCACCGTGGCTGTCATAACCTATCTTTTGCACCAGATCAATGCTGAGGATCCCCTGAAGACGTTGCATCCCACTTCTCCCACATCCCGCGGTCGTAGTCCACTGGAATTGAATGTTATGAATGGGGAAGAGAGATCGAGGATGGCTCCAAGAGACAACGACTATTTCGTTCTGATGGTGCAGTCGGCCTTTCGAAAGGTGGATTTCACGTTCGCCTGACAAAGAGGCGCGCTCAGGCTAGAACCTGTGCTGCATCGTTGCCTATTTGGAATCCCAACATTTTCTCAAGCCACCGTGTCGGATAAAGTTGGGCCAGTAGACATGGTATATGTCTCTCTCTGCCGGCGCAGAGAGCAGTGATGTGATGTGCCTGCCAGTTGACGGGTTGCATTACACGGGCGAAGTCCCTTTTCGCCAAGTTCCAGTAGGGAAGCAGGACCAATTACACTGAGAGGGACGATCGTCCTCAATCGCGGGGCATTAGAACTTTGCCCCCCCCCCCCCCGGCTATTCCAAGTGATTTATCTCCTTGGCGTGGTTCGGAATTCATCTATATGATGGTTATGGCCGGCTCGGGGGGATGACGGAACTCGAGGAGGTCATTGTCCACAACCGGGACGCACTTACGCTTCGCCCACCAGAGCACCCAGATCAGACAGGGTCATTGAACCGCCTCTCGATCCACCTCTTCACTCGGTATAAGCAGCTAGGGATGATGGAGGATCTCTACGAGGCCATTGTCCCGCCGGAGGCGTGCAGGCGCTTTGCCCCCTGGGCACGGCAACCTCGCGGCTGATCTCTCCGCTCGGTTCGATGAGCTCGGAGCGATAGAGGACCTCAACGAGGCCATTCATTGCGCCGAGACGCACTGGAGCTCCGCCCACCTGGGCACCCAGATCGTTCAATGTCTTTGAGCAACCTTGGTGTTGATCTCTCAATTTGGTGCAACCAGCTTGGAGCAATGGAAGACCTTGATGAGGCCATTGTCTTCGGCCGACATGCACTCGCCCTTCGCCCACGAGAACACCTAGATCGGTCGCATCCCCTGAATTACCTCGCAGTCTACCTCCTACCTCGATACTCGGTTCACAATGATCAGTCAATTAAAGGATAAGGAAGAGCTATTTAGTCACTATGCTCAACTGGCGGATCTACGTGTCCACCCTCAATGGTGTCATCCACTGATCTGTCTGGCGCTAGAGAAAGGATCCGTGTAGCTGAATATTTCTACGATTCAACACTTCTAGCCTATCAAACACCCCTCCACTTACTTAGGGCCTGATTTGTACATGTCGGGGAGTAACAGCAAGTTGGTAAGTCGATATAGTGGAGTGGGACATTATCACGAGGACCCGCGGAAAAACGAAGAAGGGATGGGTACATTGTGGGTATAAGGTGGTTGCATACAAGAAGATTGGCCCTAGTGATTATGGATTACGGTTCGCCCATGACAGTCAAGACAGACGAGACGCAGTTTTTAGTTTCAAACGGTCGCGCGGCGTTACCACGAGGGTTCAGGCGACGGCGTTATGCAAGCAGCTTGCAGAGGCAGTGTCACTGGAGCCTATCATGCATCTGCAATGCAGCTGAAATGAACTAACCGCTGGAGACACTTTCGTAGGCCATTTGAGAGCTGTGATTGGAGGAAGGGCCAGCGAAAAAGGGAATTAACGGTCCTTCCAAAAAAGAAATGGGTGTAGCCCATCTCAAAACTTGCTTCTGCTTCATAGACGGCCTGGTGAAGCTGAACTGAGGATATGTTCGAATCGTCAAAGCGGTTAGCTGCGTTACGGCGACAAGAGGTTGCCATAGTTCAGGGTAGTAAGCGGTGCTGCGGCGGCCTGCTGCGAACCTTGGGATCTGAGATTTTAAGTGATGATACTGACGTAAGCAAGCAGGGTTCACTTCAAAATTGCCACGCAACCAGGTCAATGAATCATGGAACCCTCCAACTCGACTGCAAGACTCTGCAAAGTGTGCTCAAAGCTCGACATACAACGCTTCACACATCCTCTCCACCCCTGCCGCAATCCATTACCGTGTTCCACACCCCCAATCGAGGGCGCACTATCAGCTTTCCGAGTTCTTGGATCCATAAATGAAATCAAGGGTCGGTGCCTCACGTGCGACCTTTGCAAACTCATTTCCGAAAGCCTAGATAAGGAACCCCTAGACCTCAATGGTGAGTGCTCTGTGCTGGAAAGCGAAGAACTTTGCAACTTCAAGTTGCCGAGCGATGTCAAGGGTCAAGATCCCAGTGTCACGCATTTCCATCTCACAAATCTTTCTGT
This sequence comes from Exsudoporus floridanus, assembly GCA_038094735.1. Classification (NCBI taxonomy): domain Eukaryota; kingdom Fungi; phylum Basidiomycota; class Agaricomycetes; order Boletales; family Boletaceae; genus Exsudoporus; species Exsudoporus floridanus. Next base: position 32,780 of record JBBPUP010000198.1, read on the forward strand.
CATCTACTATCCGCCCAAAGAAAATCAGTCCTATGGTCCCTTCCTTCCCTGGGAACTCAAACCGAAAGCGAGAGATAGCCAATCTAGCTACTACATTCAAAATTTTCAGGTTAGCTAAAACTGGATTTCGAGCGAGTTAGTACTGACAATTGAGTCAAGGTGCGGGCCAGATCCTGCGCCGAAGGAGTCCGAGCTGCGGCCTCCCCTCAAACGGAACAAGAATTTCTCGACACAGTCGGTGGGAGACATGTTTCCACACAAGTAAACCCACAACTCTTACGTGCATGGCTTCACCAATGTGAAACCGAGCATGGTGAAGTTTGCATGCCTTTATCGCGACTTCCGGTGGAGCGAAACAAAGAAGCGGCCTTTCAACCAACTTTCGTCGTCGACGTGATCCAGTCGTGTATTGTGGATACCCCTTCCCAATGCCGCTACGTTGTTTTGAGCTACGTCTGGGGAACATCTCCTGTATTCAGGCATCTCCCAGGGAACACCCAAGATCTTCGAAAGACGGGTTCCCTGCACTCGTTTCCCATCCCCGCCACGATCCGAGATGCCATAACGCTAGTACACGCCATTAGAGAACGCTACCTATGGGTAGACTCTCTCTGTACCATCCAAAACGACTTGAGAATGCAGCGAGCGGAGATGATGCGAATGGGATCAATTTATTCGAAAGCTCTGTTCACCATCATCGCTGCAGCTGGTGATCATGCAAATAGCGGCCTTCCAGGTGTTGAACAGGGATCCCGTGAACAGGTGCAGAAGATCTTGAAGCTTGCCGACTGTGAGCTCCTGACGGTCATTGATATTCGCAATACGCCGAGCGGAATCGACGACACGGTGTGGGCGGAACGGGCATGGACGTTTCAGGAACGAGTGTTGTCCAGTAGGGTATTGGTATTCTCGGAGAGCCAAGTATACTGGAGCTGTCGTGCAGCATCGAACTCAGAAGAGCAAGCTCTCGAACAAGTCCAGGACATCAATCGGCGTCAACTATGTTTCCCTCAGAAACCCGCCACCGATTCTCTGTCGTGGGAGCCTCTTGAGCCATCGGAGTACTGCAGGGTCTATGACGACCTACTCTCCACTTATCGACAGCGTCGCTTGACGTATCAAACAGATATGTTGAACGCATTTAATGGGGTTTCGGAAATTCTTGGAGTACTTCAAGACGATGCATTCCACTGGGGCCTTCCAGGATCACTTTTTTCATACGCGATGACATGGTTTTTCACCGGTCCTTCTGCGCGCAATTATGTTGAAGTCCCCGTCTTCGATAGCAACGGCTCCAAAGAAATGGTTTCAATCCCTTCCTGGAGCTGGGCAGCCTGGTCAGGGGACGACCCAATGCGACCTCCTTTTCTCCATGCTGGGGCTAGCACTAATGTGCGACCTGTGATTCACTTCGACCTGGTGGATGAGAATCACCAGCTAGTGAAGATTAAAGACACGCCGATGCTTGGCGACGCAGGCGATTTCTTTCCTACATTATGGAATAACGAGCAACCTCACGAGATTCGACCTCTCACGCAACATTTGGTCTCTCGCATTGGTCATTTACACTTCTGGACCAGTCTTGCAAACCTGAGGGTAATCCGACTCTGGAGCGCCCTGGGACCGGGTGGAGTGCAATATATACTTTTTCCTCCTCTGGATTTCCTACCAGATCGAGACTCCGACCATGAGTTCATACACCAGGACTTCATCGTGGTGGCAGCGCGCGATCCTGGGGAGTTGATCCTTCTAGCCATTGAGTGGAAAGAAGGTGTTGCATACCGAGTGGGAATAGCAGATGTTAAGGAAGTAGACTGGGTTCGAGTGGAGAACAGGGAATGGCGGTTGATCACACTGGGATAATTGATTGAAGCAGAAGCATCCAATCCATCACATTTTACATTCCAAAAATCAATACGCGAATTCCCTTGCATTATTCCCGACGCTTAGAAAGCTAAGTTCGATGGATCGGCTATATCAAACTTTCCCCGTGTACTTTGCAATGCCGTGTCGGAAGGGGGGTTGATGCCTTTCGACCATCATCAATTTATTATGATACATCATGCATTGATACAAGAAACAACGATAGAAAGTACTTGGAAATGCCGCCTGCAGTGGCAAGATCCTTGCTCGCCCCGACGACGTCCAAGAAAGTAATTCCGATAAGAAATTTCTTTCCGTGGTCATGCAGTTCCCACGCATTACGGGGTGCAAGAAACCTTGACAAGTAACATGATCTGGACAAACCACTATCCAGGTTATTCCGAGTTACGACGATTGACTTGTGAGGTCCCGTGGTTCTCGCTACGCGAAAAATGGATGGCTCGAGAGTAAGTACCCAGACAAGGCTTGCCTCGTGGTGACCAGTATGCGACAGGGTGTCCATTGCGATATTTTGGTGTAGTATCCTTGCATTTTTGGACTTTGCTGCTCGCTCTCACAAGATACCAACGCTTTCTTCCAACCACCGTGTCGAATCAAGTCCAGTCAGCCCAGATGAATTCAAAAGGTATTCGGCTTTGTCTGCGTGGAGAGCGGTGAAAATAATTTGCCTGCTAGTTGACGAGTTGCATTCACGGGCGAAATCCCTTGCCGCCAAGTTTGAGCAAGGAGGCCGGATGAACTATATCGACGAAGCGATCGTCCTCGATCGCGAAGCATTAGAACTATGTCTACCCGGCCATCACAAGCGAAGTTTCTCCTTGAATCGGCTGGGGATTCATCTTGCTCGGCCGGAATGTACTGGCGCTTTGTCCATTGGGGCACCCAGATCGTTCAATATCCTTAAACAACCTTGCAGGTGATCTTTCCACTCGATACAACCAGCTTAGGGTGATGGACGACCTCAACGAGGCCATTGTACTCGGCCGAGATGCACTAGTGCTTCGCCCACCTGGACACCCTGATCGTTCAAAGTCGTTAAACAACCTTGCAACTTATCTCTCCATTCGATACATCCAGCTTTTGGCTATAGAGGACCTTGGCGAGGCCATCGTCCTCTGCCGAGACACACTGGAAATTCTCTCATCACAGCACCCAGATCGTTTGATGTCACTGAACAACCTTGCAATTCGTCTCTCTACCCGTTACAACCAGCGCGGAGAGGTAGAGGACCTCAACGAAGCCATTGTCCTCGATCGGGATGCGCTGGCACTCCGCCCATTGGGGCACCCAGATCGCTCAACGTCGTTAAATAACTTTGCGATTCATCTTTCCACTCGGTACAACCTGCTTGGTGAAATGAAGGACATCGATGAGGCAATTGTCCTCGGCCGCAATGCACTGGAGTTTCGCCCACAGGGGCACCCAGATCGATCGCAATCATTGAATCAGCTTGCAGGCTCTCTGCATACTCGATTCACAAGGTTGAGTCAATTAATGGATAAACAGGAGCTATTCGATCTCTATGTTCAGCTCGCATATCCACCCTCAATAGTTTCGTCCACTGATATGTCCGCTACTAGAACACGGATCCGTGTAGCTGAATATTTCCACTATCCCACAACACTTCTAGCTTATCAAACATCACATCACTTACTTACTCACCATGTCGCCACTCCACCACCATTACCTCAACGTCGCACTCTTCTCAAGGCTCTCACCTCGTCGCTTGTAGTGGACACGTTCTCAGCATGTCTTCGAAATCGCTCTCCCACACTTGCGGTTGAACGTCCTGAGCGAGGTCGGGGCGTTTTTTGGAGCCAGCTCACTCGCCCTCGGTCCCCACTGGATGACGTCAGTGCATCTTCCTCGACAGGAAAGATGCTGGCAGATGAGTTCACGCAGCAGACCTTGCTCATTCGGGCAGCCCTTGATTCACCTGGTCCAGATCAGCACGATCGGGTGTGTCGTCTCAGCATTGAATTACAAAACAGTCATCACATGAATCCGCCAGTTGTCTGGCCTCTCTGGTTTCCTTCTCCCCCCTCCCTTTTCCGATCCCCAACAGGTAACCCGCGAGGGCACTGTCATCATTGTGAATGCGAGCGAGTTTGGCTGTGATGCCCTCGTTGTTTTTATCGATCGACATCCATTGTCAATCACAAAAGAAGACATCCGAGAGTTATCGTCAAGACTCGACACCTTGATTGTGCGTGCAAAATCGATGGACGTGACAAGAGATCTCGCCATTATTCTGCGGGAACTCTGGGACGAGGTGGTTTCCCCCATCGTCAACTTCCTCCGGACGGTGCTTCTATCTGAATCACGTATCTGGTGTCTCTTCTTCCTCTTCACGCCGCAGATCCGTATAGGGCGGGCCAACGGAATCTTGCCAATCTCTATATTTCATCTTATACCCCCCACGCTCATTGCCCTCATCCGTGCCAGACGGCACCATCCTCCGGACGCTACATTGAAAAGGAAATATTTTGTTGGTATAGGTCAAGCGAAGGCCAAGGGCGTGAATGAACTCGTTTCCGTCAGCACTGAACTGGCTCACATTGGTCAGCGCGTCGATGGCTTCACCACATTCGCGCGTATTGAGGGTCAAGAGTCCTCCATCGCCCAGGTCACTGAGGAACTTACGAAGAACGAATGGGTGCACCTTGCATGTCATGGTATCCCAAATTGAGAACAGCCATTCGAGTCCGCATTCGCTCTCCATGACAGACGCTTTACGATTGAGCGCATCATTCGGTGCGAACTACAGCACCCCGAGTTTGCGTACCTCTCTGCCCGTCGTACGGCTGTCGGGGACGAGGAAAGTGCAGACGAAGTGATGCATCTGGCGTCGGCAATGCAGTTTGTCGGATTCCGTTCTGTGATTGGGACGATGTGGGCGGTGGATGGTGGTGAGACGAACAAGATCACATCAGTATTCTATGACAATATGATAGACGAGTGTGGCCGTCTGGATTATACCCGTGCAACGTTGGCGCTCAACAGGACGATGAAAAAGTTGAAGGATATACCGGTTGACCAACGTACTTTATATATACATCTTAGTGCCTAGTTATGTGTCCTCCATTCCCTTACTTTGTCCTACCATCCT
>JBBPUP010000199.1:14680-37463 GCA_038094735.1 Exsudoporus floridanus
GGGGTTGTCGAACGGTGGGTGTTCATATCTAATTTGTTATAGCGTTGTCGTAAGTGTATCTGTGTGGCCAGTGGCCAGCGTCAGGTTGGTGTGTGGTACTAGGCACTGGATGGACGACAGCACGCACCAACATGCCTTTGACGGTGATTATGCCGGCGGCGTTGATCCTGTCACATCGCATGCTGCTGGAGTTGATAAATGCAATGTCGGTGTTGTAGTATTCCCGGATTGCGTCTGCTCATATACTACCAACGTCAGACTCTTCCATCCGAACGATGGACATGCGTCCGTCCAGGGGTACGTCACTATGAAAGAGTGGTTTATTGACCGTATCCGCAGTGCGTGTCCGAAGCTCGGCAAGCATGCGATGGAGACCGCTATCATCCGGGAAGGTCATCTGCCACTATTATGTTACGCATACGGTTGATTGTTAAAGGCGTTGGCAGAGCCCCGTGTGGTATGTAGCTGAAACCGGTTACGCCACCTCTGATGCACACTATTGATGCTTTTCTATTCTTCCGTGCGAGCCACATCTTCTTTTGAAACCGGTATCAGATTTGATGTGTTTAATATGTCCCTCAAAGGTATCGTTCATCGCCTTAAATTCGACTCCATGCACAGCCAAGTTGTGGTCGTGGCCTCCGAGAATCAAATCGACGTGCTTGTCACAAGATTTGGCAAGGTGAACGTCTTCCTCGTGATGCATATGAGTAATCGCAACGACAATGTTAACACCATGTACGGAACGGAGTGAGTTGGAAATCCGCTGCGCCATAGACCGGGACCAAGGGTGGTGCAATCCGCCGACAGGTGCTGACAATTTGACGGCAGGTCGCTGAAATAATCCATCAGCAAATCACCAAAAGGAATAGTGTTCTGTGGGCGTTCGGCGCTCGTTCCTGGGTGGCCAAAGAAGCCAATTTTGTCCCATTTCCTCTCGAATACGAGATATTCCTTGGCTGGGCCATCAGACGTCCGTCAGCGTGTACCGCATTCGCCAGCAACCAGGGGAAAGCGCAGTGTTGACAGCGGGAATGTGGTGGTGGGGCGAAATAGGTGCGATAGTCTCCTGAGAGCGGTTGACCCGATTATGTGATACTGGAGCAGGTCGCCGTCCGGTCCGAGTCGTCACTAGGATACAAAATGGAGTTCACTCACCACGTCGTTGAGATGCAAGAAGGATAGTTCGCTATTGGATCGACCGTCCAAAATTGACCTAGAAGTTCGGACCATCAGGGTTGCTAGTGGGAGGTTGCGGTCATTCCTGGGTAAAATTCGTTGCCTCACTACAATCACCGTAGCGAGTCATAAGGACGCAGAGTCGTGACCGAGGGGGTGATGCCCAGGAAGGCACACCTGATGCAGTAGTTCATCCTACCCTAGTTAGCATAGGTTGGAGTCGCGTCTAGTGCAGGACTCGGGTCGGAGACTTTCCGAAACGAGATATGTCGTCGGGGCTTGTATCCGCTGTGGGAATTTTACTCCCCAACCAAGAACTTTGACTCTTGACGTCCTTCACCAGGGCATTTGGCGCTTCTACCACTGTGCAGACCTTTCAGGTGTCTAAGGACTTTTCGACCGTTCTCGGGTCGTAACGGCTTGCTACCAGAAAATGCACACTACTAGAAGCGGCTCTAGGCTACTGGCAATCACTCGACAAGCGCGCCTCGCAAATCCCCAAATCAACTCGTCTTCTCCATCCAACTCCCTTACTCTTGTTCATCGCTTTCAACCTCGACCTCTGTTCCACTCGACGTCTCCTCGAAAACACCCATCTGTGGCCAAGAGCAACCGAGCGAAGAACGGGAGGAGTTTCAGCTCAGCTTCGTCAACACGAGAGCAGTATGATGGTGTGCCTGCATTCATACCCCTGACAATGTGCGTAACCTAATGCAGCGTTAGTCTGTGTCATCGGAGGCGGTCATGCAGGTTGTGAGGCGGCTACTGGAGCGGCGCGAGCTGGTGTCCGGACATTGTTGATTACACAAAACCTGGACACGATTGGGGAACTTTCGTGCAATCCATCCATCGGTGGCGTTGGAAAAGGGACATTAGTGAGGGAAGTGGACGCGTTGGATGGTGTCATGGGGAAGGTCACAGGTGAGCAGTAGCTTGGGGCCGATGGATCAACTTTGAGCTGCTCACCTTCATAAGACAAGGCGGGCATACAGTTCCACATGTTGAATAGGTCCAAAGGCTCAGCGGTTTGGGTACGTGAAATGTGATCGAACATTGACACTGACACCTCATGTGCACACCTCTAGGGCCCGCGAGCGCAAGTTGACCGCAAGTTGTACAAACGACACATGCAAGATATCATATTCAATTATCCCAACCTGGATGTTCGTGCTGCTAGTGTGTCTGATCTTGTCTTCGACCATCAAATGGCTTCGTCCAGTTCCAGTCACTCAGTCTGGGGTGCAGTGACAGGTGTTCGACTAGGTTGAAAAACTAGTACTCCTGTCTAAGCGCATGCTCATCGTGATATCATAGAAACTGGAGACGTAATCCCATGCTCTCAGGTCGTCATTTGCACAGGGACATTTCTGTCAGGGGAGATACACATCGGTATGTGCCCTGATCTGCAATGCGTTTCTGATACCAATGACATCCCAGGTATGACACGTTTTCCAGCGGGTCGAATCAACGAAGCACCCGCTGTCGGCCTGTCCGCGTCGTTGCGCGCGGCCGGTTTCCGGCTTGGGCGTTTGCAGACCGGTACTCCTGCACGGCTGGACAAAAATACCATAGATTTCAGTCGACTAGGAAAACAAAAGGGCGACAATCCACCACAACCATTCTCATTTTTAAACCGTAAGGTAGATAATGAGGTATGATCTCTCTTAGTTTCCCCGCGACTTGAGATTTAATATCCATCCCCGTTCCTAGCACAACCAGATTACATGCTATATGACCCATACCACCCCTGAAACCCACGAACTGATCAAGGAGAGCATGCATTTGAGCGTTCACATCCAAGAGACCAAGAAAGGTACATATTCACTCAACGAGTATCTTTATCCTTTGACCACACTTTATTAGGTCCGCGTTATTGTCCCTCACTCGAGGCCAAGGTCACTCGGTTTGGACACAAGGGCAATCATAAGGTGTGGTTGGAACCCGAGGGTTACGATTCTGGTTAGCATCGATATGCTGGCAGAGGATTTCGCGCTAAGTCTGCTCCAGACCTGATATACCCTAATGGGCTATCATGTTCTATGCCCGAAGAGCTGCAAGAGCCTATGATGCGTACAGTTCCTGGACTAGAAAATGTCCGCATGGTTCGACCTGCATACGGAGTTGAATATGATCACATCGATCCTCAGGAGCTTCAGCGTGTGTCATAGTCTTATCTTTTTTTTTATCATGCTCCTAATATAGTCTACAGCATCGCTCGAGACCAAAAAAATCAAAGTTAGTCACCGCTCACACGTATTATGAATTTGTTAAGCTTTTCGCTAGGGGCTCTTCCTCGCCGGGCAAATCAATGGGACCACGGGTTATGAGGAAGCTGCAGCACAAGGTTGCGTTGCTGGCATTAATGCGGGTCTCGCCGCACGAAATCAACCGCCGCTTTCTATCACCCGTGCGGACGGATATATGGGGGTAATGATTGATGATCTCGTGACCAAAGGGGCAGAGGAACCATGTATGCTCCGTACTCCGTCAGCTCGCACTGCTAATGCTGAATCATAGACCGAATGTTCACGTCCCGGTCCGAGTACCGCATGACACTTCGATGTGACAATGCGGATACGAGGCTGACAGAGATAGGTGCGCGCTTTCCGCAAATGGTCGGTGCCAGTTGATTCATCTTTCGCAGGACATTCCGCGGGTTTGATACCACCGGAACGCTGGGCAAAATACCAACGTGATCGCGATGCAGTAAAGCAGGGGACGGATATTCTCAAGTCGCTAGTCTTGAGTCCTCAGGTGTGTGAACAATTGTTTGTCCCATATGATTTCTTGAAGAGAAAATAGCATTGGGAAAAGTATGGCGTTACGGTAACGAGAGACGGCGTCAAGAGAAGGTAAGTGTTTACCATCACTGTCCGGCAACTTGTCTGACCACACTTGATAGTGCCTTTGACATACTGAGCAGGCCTTCGGTAACGCTCGATAGTCTTGTGCATAGTGGTGCTATCCAGGGCTTTCCAGAGTTTGAGCCACATATCGTCACCCGAATCATCACCGATGGTAAGCTAGAGCATGATGTGTGCGCGCTGATCGCTAACCAAAGGTTCAGCGACGTATGCACCCCATCTCGTCCGACAACTTGCAGATGTAGAGGCATTCCTTGCGGATGAGTCTCTTCTCCTTGATCCCAATATGGATTATACACAGGTTAGAGGGCTGAGTGAAGAAGTGAGAGAGAGGTTACAACGCTTTAGGCCCACGACGTTGGTTAGGACGACCCCTCTGCGTGATTTCCGCCGCTGATCAACTTGACAATTATGCAGGGTGCAGCCAAGCGCATGGAAGGCATGACACCGGCCTCGGCGGTTCATCTACTAAAACATGCGCGTCGGACGTGGCATCGGGCAGCCTGCTGATTCTCAAAAAAGAATCACAATGGCTTCTAGCCACCAGACTCTACTTTGGTCGCTATGCGCGCTCCACCCCTTACGTTTTTCACATTGTCCGCCGCCGGAATAAAAGCCACCCCGTTCGGCCGGTTCGCTTGGCAATGTGTCACCTACTCTTGGTGCCGACGACAAATTTTGTCGACGCTAGTCCGTGTCCGGCGATCTCGCATGCTTCTCTTGTAAGTTGGGGCCTTTCATTTTGAACCGCATGAGATATTTTTCCTGAACGATCAGCAAAACTGCTGTGGTATTGCGAAAATAAGAAATGTTTCGTTGCTCATCGGCGTATCGGTTTTTCCCAGGCAACAGCGGCCCGTGGTCTCGGCATGAGTATTCGTCTTCCTTCACGCTTCCAGAATGCACGGTGTGGCCTGTCGTCAGGTCCGCGCTGCGCACGACGTGAGAGTACCGGTTAGCCCGGGGGATGTTGTAGCCCGGAGAATCACCGCCCTTTGCTTTTTCATGCGACGCTATTGACATTTCCACCGCTGGCTCACATGCTATCCAGCTGCCGGGGGGACCCGGGAGTATCAGTAAGCGATTGCCGGACAGCCTTGAACGCCCGCTTGTCCGCCGGCCTTGATTGCAGGTACGCACTAGAGCCTCTTACTTTCGGCTTCATACACGATACAGATGGAATAAGTAAGTGGGGCTTCTCCGTGCGTACCGCTGCGGGACTCGGGGGCTCGGACATTGTGCCCGTCTCGTTGCATGCGCGGAAGGAACCCCTATTCCCAATTGGATATCGTATCTGTGTCTCAATCTTTGTAGATGACGATCATAGGTGTCGCCAAGCCTACTCTGCTTCCTCCGCCTTCATTTTGATCCAAACTTTGAGCCACAGACAACACGTTGCGGATCCCGTGTTTTAGTCGCCGTTGGTGCCTTGCCGACGATCCGCATGAAATCGGGAAGTGAGCACACAAGACGCCGCGATGTATATGGGGCATCTCTGTGCCTTGATCCTTGAGGCGCACATGTTGTGTGACTCAGGTTCCAGCGTTCCAGAACGGAATCCTTTTGGTAGCACTTGAGCTACCACCATGGATTCTCGGAAATCGGTGGCATCATGCCATGCTCCATCAGATCTGAGGGCTTCCTCGAGCGAAGCAGACCGGTCACCAGATTCTATGCATGGCGCTTCTTCGTTGCGTCTTGTGGCAAGAGGTATTCTCGCAGGGCGCAGTTGGGAAAGTATCCCGCGGTTATAATACTTCACGTTCGCAAAGCTGCGAGGGCACGCCAGTCGCGCCAACTTGTGGCGACTCCATTGGATGCTCCAGCCTCGATCTGCCAGTGCTAAAGGAACTCCCAAAAGTGAACGCGACAATTAGCGGCCGGGTACCGTCAAAGACGTGTATGATCCATCGGCCTAGCTTTATAAGGACGGGGATCTCTTGGGACGGTTTCCGACGGTAAGAGGCTTCTGGGGAGAGAAAACGATTTTGGACGGGATTCTTTTTTTCGTGGCGTTTGGAGAATATCTTCGTTGGAAGGGTGGCATCTATCGGATTTTTTTCTCCGTTTCGTTTTGTGCTCTGTGTTTTTTTTTTGATTAGGATCGTTTTTCCGACTGTCCTCGACGCACTCAGTGACTACATTTTGTGAAATCGAATGGAACCCTTGTGCAGCCCGGCGCAAGTTACTTGAATTCAAACAGCAATAGATTGCGTTCTCCTCCGCGGGTGTGAGGAGAAAAGTTACCCAGTTGAACGACTGGCTTGTGGTGGAATGAGTCGACTTGCTTAGTGTGTCGGACGGTCCTCGTGTCGCGGTCACGTGAATGAAAAATCAATGGCGTTGGCAAAGCCTGGAGCGTTGTGGCTTCGCCTCTTTTCGTGCCCTTTCGAGTGTCTATACCGAGCGTAAGCGTCCAGCGTTGGTCTCCTCCTCCCTCTCGTCCAGCACAACCCGTCGTCAAGCGCTCACCGAGTCTCAAAAACCGCCCGTCGGGTTACCCTCGCACCCTCGATTAGTATGCCAACGTCAACCCCGCTCGTGTATTACGCACCCCCACCGCCTGCCCGAAAGCCTGCCTTGAAACGGAGAAGACTCAACCATGGCACCGATTCAGGATACCAGCCCGGCCGAGCGTTGACGGACAACTCCAACGTTGGTCCTACGCCGAACAACAATGCGTCGTGTGTGGCCAAGCTCTCGTGCTCGACATGCCACCGCGCGCTGTCCACGGTGATCCGGCCCGGTGTGGCAGGTCCCTCGTTATGTTCAAGGTGCGTCGTGCCGCTTCCCGTCCCTCGAGTGCGGTTACCGCCACCGTGCGGGATCGACAACGCTGGATGTCACGACCCCTGACGACCCACTCGCACAGATGCGCCGCCCCGACGTGCGCGATCTGCGCTCGGACATGTACGTCCTACACCTGCCCGCCGTCCCTACCGCCCACCCCCGCCCTCACGCGCTCGCCGTCCCCATCAACGCAACCCGCCTCGCCCGTCTCCCCCAAGCGCGCGCCCCTCGGCCTCGGCTGCGCCGCGATGAACTGCGGTCCGTCCCTCGCGCTGCCCTCCCCGCCCTCCTCGATCAAGCGCAAAAAAGCACCGATCGAGAAAGAGGATGGGGATGGCGGGCGTCAGGACGGTGGGGTGGGTGGGGTCCGGGATGGGAGTGAGTCGGTCGTTGTCGCTGGGTGTGGACGTGTCGTGTGTCGTGCGTGTTGTGTGGAGAGCGTGATCAAGTGAGTGCGCGGTGCACCCTACCCCCCCTTTTGCCGTTTGAATGCCGATTGCTGATTGTTGGGTAGTGATGGGAAGCTGTGCGTCGATTGTATTGCGCTCGTCTAGGACATGGCGTACCTCGCGCGTCATTGCACGGCTGGATCCTTTGTGCCCGATTTCTTTTTTGTGTACCGTTGTCGACCAAGTATGTTATCACGTTTGCCGCCGTTACTTGCATAGAGCTCTGCTTAAATGATATCGTATACGTATTAATGAGGAAACGTTTTATGCTCCACGGGATTGGTCCACGCTGGTCTCGTCGCACAATCACTTTATAAACGATCACGGACAGCGGTTCTACATCAGCAACCGACATCGAAAAGAGTGTCCAAAAGTCCATCGTCTAGATACGCATATATATCTCCCTTTCTTTCTTTCTTTTGTTCTTTTTTTTTTTTTTTTTCTTTTTCTCTTTTCGCTGTCCATAGGCAGCCACAAGAAAGTTCGGGTCTGAGATATGACGCCGCTTACGTGCTCAAGTTGACAGGACTGCAGCCAAAGTTGATGACGCCGCTCTAGAGGGCAACGCGCGCGCGCGGTCCTCGTCAGATGGTGACACCACGATCATGAATAGAAAAAAAAACGCACCTGCGAGACATTGGAGCAACAGACGGGCTGCTGGGCGCAGTCTGCACCGGAGCCAATCCCCAAGACAGAGATGGGGCTACAGTTCAGACCAACGAGGCCCTCGACGGGGATGATGATGCCAAACATCGAGGAGGCGGTGCTCGCCTGTGGCAAGTGTCGAAATTCACATGTCAGGCTCGGGGAGAGGGGGGTGAACGCACGGTCTGGACGGTGTCGCAGCACTGGATGTTGCCGGTGTCGCACTGGCTGGAGGCATCGTCGGGGACGGGGACGGCGACGGCGCACGCAGCGATGGCAAGGACGAGGGTGGATAGACGAGCGAACATGGCGATGTGAGAAGAGCTGCGGCTGGGTGGACACGGCAAGGGAGGAGGCCATTTTATACGCTCACGTCGAGGCACCATCGACGACGGCGTCTTGGGTTCCCTTTCTTTTTTCGAGTGCGTGCTGGACGGGGGGAAGTATGGGAGGGGAGATCCCCCTCTCTCCATGGCCGTCCCGCGCCGTGAGTCCGAGGCTGCTGAGCTGTCGTGGATAGCCTATCGTGAGGGGAGGGGATTACGTGATGGAGAAGCACCCCGCTCCCTTTGGCAGGGGCAGTACTCGAACGGACCAGCGGTGGCTGTGCCCTCCGACCTCTCTCTCTCTCTCTAGGACATGTCAGCCAACGCCGGAAACACGCTCGGTGGTGGGCCTGCCTCGGACCCACCTCCATCGACATGGGGGAGACCCGCTGCACAACGCATCGGTCGCATCGGCGACTGGAACGGCGGCACCAGCTCACGCCCTAGCTCGTCCAAGTACGTGCTTCCCCATAGATCGAGTGTAGCCGTGCTGATACGTACGGACAGCTCGGGACGCTTTGCGACGCTGTCTTCGCTCGCCTCTTCGAACACGGGTCCGCCCCGTCCCCCGATCGCTCACGATGACGACGATGATGATGACGACGACGACGACGAAGGCCCGCCGCGCGAAGGCGAGAGCTGGTTCGCGGGCGGAGAGCGGAGGTGCGTGCAGCGTGTCGACACTCTGCGCACGCTGAGATCCCTCGGATCAGCGGTATCTCTGTACAAAATCCAAACGCGCGCGAAAATGTGCCCGGTGGAAGGATGGTTCAAGACATTCTGCGGCGTGCTGCCGAGTGCGTTGTATGCGGTGGTAAGACGCGAGCTGATGTAGCGTTACAGGACGTCTGCTGCGCGTGCGTCTCAGCCGCTTGCGGTGCCCGAGCCATCGACCGCCTTCAGGGGAGGCGGACATACGTTGGGGAGCGACGAGGTCGAGAGCACGTTCGTTTCCGACCCCGACGCACAACAAGGTGATCACAGCGTCTCACGCCCGTGCAGCTCACTCACACCACTCAGACAATGAGGAAGAAGAGGCTGCTCAGCGGAACATCACCTTTTGGCGGAACGGGTTCAGCATCGAGGGGGGCGAGTTTTACAGCTATGCAGACCCCGAGAACGGGCGGTTGCTCGCAGAGATCAACACGGGGTACGTTGCGCGCTCGCTGCGCACGCACATGCACACGCTCATGCGGTTTTGCAGTCGCGCGCCGGTGTCGGTGTTGAACGTGAGGCCGGGACAGCCGGTGGAAGTGATCGTCTCGAAGCGGACGGACGAGGACTATGTGGCCGAGGCGCGGCCATTTGGCGGATCCGGGAACCGGCTTGGGTCGCCTGTGCCGGCGGTGACGAGTATGCCGGGGTCGTTCCCTACACCAACTCGAGGGGAGCGAGCGAGTGTGACGACGACAGTGTTCGAGGTTGATCAGACGCAACCGACGACGACGGTGCAGATCCGGCTGGCAGACGGGACGAGGATACCGTGCCGGATGAATCTCTCGCACACGGTCGGGGACATTCGCAACTTTATCAATGCGTACGTGGACTGGTTTGCTGCGAACGGGTGCTGATGCGCGGACAGGTCGCGCCCGGAGAACGCGACGCGGGGGTACACGATTGGGACGACGTTCCCGAACCGGACGCTGGAGCGGGAGGAGGAGAGCATCGCTGCGGCGGGGCTGGCGAACAGCGTGGTGGTGCAGCGGTGGGCGTAGGTCGGAAAAGGCAACTAGTTCGCACGAGTGACGAGGGTGTAAACTTTGTATTCGATGATGACTTTTTTTTTTTTTTCTTTCTTTTAATTCGATCCGTCATGGCGCCGTTCACGAAACCGGAGGCCGTCCTCAAGCAGGCAGAGGGCCTCGTCTCCGTCGGTCAGACACACGCAGCCCTCCAGTCCCTCACAGAGATGTTCTCCTCGAAGCGCTTCAGGTCCACGCCCCTCCCCGCCCTCGAACCCATCCTCCTCCGCTTCGTCGAGCTCTGTGTCGACATGCGCAAGGGCAGGACAGCCAAGGAGGGCCTCATGCAGTACAAAAACATCGCACAGAACACAAACATCGCATCCATCGAGCTCGTCATCCAAAAGTTCCTCGCCCTCGCAGACGCCAAGGTGCAGCAGGCACAGGAAAAGGCAGACAAGGCCGTCGCAGTCGATGTCGACGATCTCGAGGCCTGTGAGACCCCAGAGAGCATCCTCCTCGGCGCAGTCAGCGGCGATCAGAGCAAGGACCGCACGGATAGAGCACTCGTCACCCCCTGGCTCAAGTTCCTCTGGGAGAGCTACCGCACCTCTCTCGAGACACTCAAGAACAACGCCCGCCTGGAGGCAATATACCAGGTGAGCATCACCCCGAACCCTACCGCCCTGCCCCATCCAATCCCCCCTCGTTAGCAAGTCGCCCAGCAGGCCTTCCGCTTCTGTCTCAAGTACCAGCGCAAGGTCGAGTTCCGCCGTCTCTGCGAGACACTCCGTCTCCACCTCTCCAACGTTGCGAAATATGCCCACCAGGCCCACGCCATCAACCTCTCCGACCCGGAGATACTCCAGCACCACCTCGATACGCGCTTTGCACAGCTCAACACCTCTGTCGAGCTCGAACTCTGGCAAGAGGCCTTCCGCTCCGTCGAAGACGTCCACAACCTCCTCACCATGGCAAAAAAGGCGCCCCGCCCCGCCATGATGGCAAATTACTATGAAAAACTCGCAAAGATATTCCTCACCAGTGGCAACTCTTTGTATCATGCCGCAGCATGGGGCCGCTATTACGCCATCGTCACCAGCATAGGTGGCAGATCCGACGAGGAGATGAGCCGGCTCGCAGCACAGGTGCTCGTGAGCGCTCTCGCCGTGCCTGTCGGCCTCCACGGCGACGAAGACGACGCCCGGTCAAAGAGCACCAGACTCGCCGTCCTCCTCGGCCTTAGCAAGGCTCCTACCCGCGCCGGTCTCCTAAAGGACGCTGTAAGTGTCCTTCCTTCTTATATATGTACTCCCGCATTCATCACCTCAAAGCTCTCGAGAGATGTCCTCCACCTCTCTCCACCTCTGATCAAGACCCTCTACACCCTGCTCGAAGACTCGTTCGACCCCCTCACTCTCTGCGCCTCCACCGCGCCTGTCCTCTCCACCCTCTGCGCCAGCGACTCCCCCTATGCAGGCTACCGCCCCCTCCTCTCCCGTGCCCTCCTCTCCCGTCTCCTCTCCCAACTCTCACAGGTCTACAGCACCATCAAAGTGAGCGCCCTCCTGGAGCTCGTCAAGCCCCTCGACGACTTTGGTCCCGAACAAGTTGAGGCCTACGTCATGGGCTGTGCACGCCGCGGCGAGCTTCGCATCCGCGTCGACCACGCCACCGAGACCGTCTCCTTTATCGATGAACCCTTTGCCCACCCCGACGAGTCCAGCATCGCAGGGCCAAGCACGAGCACCCGCGACACCACCATTCAGCCATCGTCGACCGAGCTCGTGAGCACCCGCTTGAGCACCCTCGCAACGGCACTGCACAATGCTGTGCGCGTGATCGATCCCCCGCCTGCCCTCTCCCCCGAGGAAGATGCCGCACGCCAAGCCGCCCAGTTCGCCGAGCTCGTCGCGGCTGCCAATGCCGAACGCCGTGCCCTCTCCCTCCGCAAAGCCCTCGTCGCCCGCCGAAGAGAACTCCTTTCCGAGCTGAGTGTGCGCAAGGAGAAGGAGGAGGCGTCCCGCCGCGCGGAGCTCACCCGCGCCAAGAAGCTCATCGAGGAGCAAAAAGAAAAGGAGGTCGCCAAGAAGAAGGAGATCGAGCGTGCGAGGCGGGAGATTGAGACGATCAGGACGGAGGAGGCCAAGAAGCTCGCGCAGGATTTGATGAAGCGCGGCAGGCTCCAGGTGTCGCTCGCGGTGCGTCCGAGTGGTGCTGTTTCGTCCCGCGTGTCCGCTGACTCCGTTTTGACCAGGACATGGAAGACTTGAGCAAGGATCAGCTGATGCGTCTCCAGGTCGAGCAACTAGAAAAGGAGAAAAAAGACCTCAACGAGCGTCTCCGTATCGCAGCCAAACGGATCGACCACATCGAGCGCGCCTACCGCAAAGAAGAACGTCCTCTCCTCGCCCAAGACTACGCCGAGCAACAAGCTGCCGACCGCCACACGTTCCAAGAGCTCCAAAAAGCGCGGATCGAGAACAGTCTTGCGGCGCATAACCACGCGCTCGCGAACAAGAAACGGTTGGGTCGGATGCTGGACGAGTATAGGGCGCATCGGGAGACGCTGCTCGGTGCACGGACGGAGGAGTATCAACGGCGGAAAGCAATTGCGGAGACGAAGATGGAAGAGGAAAAGCAGAAGCGGCGAGATGCATTTGCGGCGCAGAAAGAGGCGGAGAGAAGGGAGCGCGAGCAGGCAGAGGTGGCTGCGCGTGAGGAAGAGGAAGAGCGTTTCAGACTCGAGGCCGGTGTGTCCCTTTTCCAACTTGTGATATGTGTGAGACTGACGCACGAAACCGCAGAACGACGTGCGGAAGAAGAAGCCGAGGCGGAACGGAAACGACAGGAAGAAGAGCGCATGGCCGAACAGCGTCGACAACGCGAACGAGAACGTGCTGCCATCGCTGAGGAAGCGCGTAAAAAGGCCCAGCGCGAGCAAGACGCAGTGGAACATGCGCGGTTACGTTCACAGGCCAAGGCGGCGCCCGCGGCGCTACCCCCGCGCGCCGACGGGTGGCGGTCGCGTGTGGGCACTACTACCTCTGGCGCACCCACGCGTTCGCAGAGTCCGGCGCCGTCACCTGTGCCCGCGACTGGCCCACCCAAGATCGGTGGTGCTGCTGGTGGCGGATGGCGCCAACGCGAGCGCGAGAAACAGGCGCTGCCCACGACGACTGCATCACCCGCCGCACCAAACGCCTCACTACCCGACCACCAAAAGGACGCGGAAGGGTTCGAGACGGTATCAGAAAAGAAAGTGTGGCGGCCGAAATGGCGCCAAAATCAGGCTTGAGAGACATCTCATCTTGCGAGGACCCTTTGATTTCGACTGTTGCTGTCTCCCCCTTTTTTGCATGCGCGCAACGAGCGATCCATGCTGCTTTTTTTTATCTTCTTTTTTTTTTTTTTTTTTTTTTCGTCACTTGTTTGTATGCATTCCACACATTGCTCATCTCCATCGTTTCGATCCGATCCAATACCACACAGGCGTGGAAAGGTTGTGTTCTTTTTTGTATCCAGTACCAAGGGTAGCTTATCGTGCCAATGTGTCCATAAGGTTAGTCCGACGTGCGAGGTAAACTACGAATATAACATTAGACTTTGGGGGTTGTTTTGTAGCATCATCATCGTCATCACTGTCTATATGGTATGATCTCGCTTGTCATCTCAGTTGTCCGCCCTGTGGAAAGAAAAAAAATGGAATGAATGAGGTTAATTTCGATCCGCCGTGACCTCGTCCGAACTGGCAGACATGACTTGTCCATCTCCCCGGCCTATATCCGTAGGCTCGTGCTCCGCGTGCCACCCCCCCCATTCCCACTCACGGTCTCTCCGGGTGGAGGTGATGTCTCTCGAAGCCAGCGTCGATGACGGAGTCCCCGGCGTCGCGTTGATCAAGATCGTCGGTATCCCTGAACCCCATGCATCAGTCGAGTCCAGGCCGCGCACGAAACGGGACACAAAGTTACCTCGGGCGGCCGCAGCCACCTTGTCGCGTTCCCGGAGAAACCGCCGCCTCTGGAAGATCATCCGTAGCTGAGACTCCACCTTGTCCAAGCCCACGAGACTCCCCACCACCTTGAGCATCTCCTCCCTCACCTCGAGTTCCTTCAGTCTGTGTGCGAAAAGCAAAAAACAAAACAAGAAAAAAAAAAAAAGTCAACCTCTCGTGGACGATCTACCCATCAACGCGAGAGACGCACCCCAGCGCTTCCCGATCGTCGATCAGCTTGTGATGCGCGAGCAGCACGAGCATGTCCGTAAACGAGATCCCACCACCAGCCCGATAATACATCACGTTCGCCTCGTGGTAGATCCGCATGTACACCGCCCGTCGCTTCCGGATCTCCCCAAAGTCGATCTTCTTGAGCAGCCTGTTCAGCTTGCGGACGTGGATCCCGCCCGTCCTGTCCTCCCTTTTCGACTTGTCTTGGCAGGCGGCCAGGATGGATGGTGTGGAATACTGGGGTGGGTATATCCGCACTTCAAAGACACCGCTAAGTTTCTGGAGGCATGCGACGATGAGCAGACGATGAGTGAGAGGATTCGGGGGACGGACGTACAGCGAGGAACGGAGCGAGGTTTGGACGTTCCAGCAGACGGGTGTTGGGATCTGAGAACTCGGCCCAGGCTTTCTTGAACGCGCGTATTTCTCGACGCGTGATCGACCTCAAGACACCCCCGCTGGACTGGAACACGTACGAAAAGCTCTCCACGATGACTCCGGTGAACATGTTGACAAAGATGTACTGGCACACACACACACAAAAAAAAAGTCAGTCATGCGGGGAGGTGGGTGCGTTTGCCCTCACCATGCTGAGCAAGTTCCAGGCGATGAACATCGAGAATGCCCAGGCAGTGCTACCACAATCTGTCTGATAGCCAGTATCATCGACCTGCGTGCAGCGCGGGTATGTGATGGTACTATACACACGTCAGTACTAGTCCAACTACACAAGCACAGCCGACCTACTAGTCGTGCATGAATTGATTCCACCCCTCCCTACCGCGGGAATGAGTTCAACGCTCATCCGATCGCTGACACTCCCACTCACCCAGTGCTCATGAACATCAGCATGAGGGATGCCGATCCCATAGTTTGGTAATTCTGATAGCTGTTCTCTCCCGAGGACCATTTTGTCAGTCCAAACACCTCCATGTACATGATGGCGAAAAATAGAATGAACGTGAGCCACAACGCCAGCAGATTCAGAATCACTGGAAGACTGGCACTGTAAACAGGGTCCCGTTGAAAGTGTAAATGAGAGATGGAGGAGCGAGCACCCACGTTCCGGTCTTGAAGAGTTGGTTCAAAGAATCCACCCTCTGGACGAGCTTGGAAGCGATGCTGACCAAGAAGAACTTTTGTAGGAACAAGATGACAAAGTTCGTGTCATAGAACTGTACGATGAGCGTCGTGGTGAAACTCCCAGATGCCACAACGATATCGAAGAGATTCCAGCCGTTGGCACGAAAGGAATGCCATCCTAATCCATAGAGTCGAATGGATGTATCCACCACATAGATCGCGGTAAGGACGAGCGAAACGACATCTAGATGCCCCCTTTCAGTGGTGCGCACGGGTAGGGAATCCACGAGCAGCTTACTGTGCCAATCATCATCGACTTCTGTCGGAGAGAATGCATCGGTCCTATAGCAACCTCATGAGCGCTTGCCGGTAACAGATCGATGGCAAGGAAAACGAACATCAAGACAACCATCTGGACCAGAAAGACAAAGGTCATTATCCTCGCCCAAAACCCGTGTTTGTGAATGGCGCGATCGTAGCACCAAGATCGAAACGGAGAACTGGGCCGAACTTTAGGTCTCTTTGATGGCTTCAATCGCTTGATCAGCTTGTGCAGATCGATCCACTCCCGCTGGGCCTGTGTGAGAAGCGCAGATCCAGTCCGCGACGAGAAATTACCGATAATGATACTGTAATCGGTCTTTAGTTCCGACACATACACGAACCATACAAATGCCTCCTTACCTGACAAACAAGGTCAGAATCACGACGCCTCCCAACAAGTTATATATCACAAAAAAGATTGCATTGGCCTGCGAAGCATTAATCTGTGGTTGTTGCCCCGGACCAGTGATGCTCATCGCGATAGACATGACGTCGATCCATCCCTCCAGTGATACGATTTCAAACAGGATGAGCATTGAAGAGGGAAAGTTGTCAAACGAAAACGTAGTGGACGGCGCTGGGTTACCCCAAACACGCGGGACGGGGAACCCAAAGCTACTCCCGTAGATCGTGTTCACGTATTCACCGGTACAGTCCCCTATGCCTTGGACACTCGTGTCGTTGCATTCGTTCATCCGCCCAGCAAAGATGTTCGTCCCCCAAACGCTGAACGGGATGAGGTAGAGCACGGCAAGGACGGCGGCATCGAGTATGCGCATGAAGCCACCCAGAATCAAGTACTCAAAGGTTCTCCGCATCTTTTCGATCAGGGTCATGAATCGGAGAGCCTGGAGTGCCTTCAATGCGCGGATAGATCGACTGAGGCTACCAAGGAAGGACAACGTGAACGAGACATGCGTGAGAACGCCAACCATGATAACGAAGTCGAGGATATTCCATATACTGCGGATATATGCGTTGGGAGTGAAAAGAAAGCCGTCTGCAATGATCTTGGTCAAGAATTCGACGACAAGTACAAGACCGAAGCTTGCTTCTGTGATGTTGAACCATGCACCTCGTGTTGGACCGTATTGCATGTAATAGTTGCGCCGGTAGAGGGGTGTTGCAATCGCTTCAGTAGTGACACTGCCAAGAACGGCGAAGAAGATAGCAAGCTGGAAGAGAGTATGGGCAGTATCAGACGGCGGCACGCCAAACATCCTCTCCCCACCGCTTGGGCGAACGATTTTCTGGCAAAGTCGGCGAAGGCGATTCGTTTGAGGGATGAGCCAGAATGTCTTGTCATACGTTGGATACCTCCGAATCAAGTCCACAGCCTGGGTGCTACGGATATCACTTGATTCCTTGGAAGTGGATGGATCTTTTTTCAGCCTTGCCAATATGTCACTAAGCCAGGCGATGGTCAGAAAGGAAGAGTCACAAATTAGTGACAGGGTTCCTCACAAGTACCGGTCGGTTGCGTGCTCAGCTGGGTCCTCTGGCCCTCTTGATTCAAAACGTGCCCTGTGCAAGTCGAGAAGTGGAATATCATCGACTGCTTCACTTCCGGTGAAGAATTCGTGGAGCACGCCGACGGAGAGCTGTCGTAAATGACCGGACCTACTACTAGTGGTCGACATAGTGCGTTGCTATATGAATCAATATCAGTAACTAGTCAGAATCGAAAATCATGGAACCAACCTGGCGGAACCTATGATGCATAGGAAGCGGACCATGCCGAATCAACGTTTCTTGTTCTGCCAGAACCGAAGTCGAAGACGGACTTTCAGCGTTCACTGCCGCCGGCCTCGTTCCAAGCCACAGATAGGGGTTCAACTTGTTTATCCATCGATTGCCAGTAGTCTGGTGGTTTTGTTCCCGATAGTTGGACTCCTGCATTTTTCTCTTTGCTTCCTCTGCTACGCTGAAGTTCTCATTGATGACGGCAATGAACATCTGCATGACAATGACTAGTCAATCACCGATGTCAGCTGATCATAGAACATGTACGAACTTGAATAAATTACACCTACAGTTTGCAAAGAGGAGCCAACAGGATAGGAACGTAGACACGATGACTGCCTGACCAAGCATTAACTCGGCGTCGGTTGCGTTGTATAACACCGTGGTCCAATTTTCTGAAGAAAATATCTGGTATACGGCCAAGAAGGAATTGAACAATTGACCAAAGTTCATCGTGATAGTCCCGGCCATGTCTCCTTGGAGGAGTTGGATGCCAACAAGCGCAGCGAGGAAATTAATGAGCATCAGGAACAAGGTCATGTTCACGAGACCGTACATGTTCCCAAAGACGGTGAGCTAACATAGCACGAGTTAATACATCAAACGCAACGCATAGAACGCAAAACATACTATTAAGGGCCTCATCCGTGGGAATACCAGTATCACACGGTAGAATCTTGCCAGTTGGAAGATCGTTAACCAGGGATAGACACTCGAGCCGTGAATGGCGGGAATTTGTATGACGCTGCAGCCAATAGCAAGGATCGAGTCCAGCATATTGCTACCGTGCTGGAAAAAGTTTCTCCACGCAGGGAATTCCAAAGCCATACGAATGACGATCTCGACGTCGAAAGCAAACGTGACCATACGTTCGGTTATATCAATGATTTCTTGATGCATCGTGCTCATGTCGGCGGTGGAAGTGGCTTGTACCGCAAGGGAAGCGAGGGCGAGAAACACCCAGAACCAGCGGGTGTACGACCACCAAATCTTGAGACGGTTTTGACCAACGTGGCGTCCGGTCACAGAGGACCAGCCTTCCTCAGGCTCTTCGACGACAGGCCCGAGTCTACAAGTCAAATAAGAGAGAATCTAAGTCACAAATAAGACCGGAAACGTACGATGCAGCTCCAAAAGCACTTCTCTTAGTACCAGTACGGATTGCAGAGAAGGTATTTGTGATTACAGCAACCAACAAGTTAAATAGCCAAAAGTTCAGTACCAGAATACCGGATATAAAGAAAATGCAAGAAACGAAGTACTCGGACGCCATGATCTGATACATGACTTGCGACCACTGGAATAATGGCGCAAACATCCAAAGTCAAATACTGTCCGTAGTTCAAGAATTAGACACTCACGGTATTCGCCGAAGCAAGTACGATAGTCTGGAGAGTTGCAAAGTACACCGTATCGAAACTTTCCACACCATTGAAGGGATTCAGCCCTTCCTACACGGTGGTAAGTATGGTACGCGTAGAACGACGATGAATCAAGGCACCTGGCAGACTTGTCCCAACGGACAAATAAACCCCTTGATAACGCCCGTAGATGTTCCGTCCATATCTAAGTAAGGGGAAGTGGCCAGAGTTGTCGCATTGATATAGCCCCCACATGATTGTGTTAGCTGAGTGGTATTCTCTCCAAGCACGGGTAAAAGATTGCAGCTCCGACGCATGGAACCTTCGAATAACTGTACACCAATAATACTAGTCCACTATGAGTGGGTGACCCGTTACATCAAACAGCGGAAGACTCACGAAAACAACATCATAGCAAATATGATAAAGTACACCACATTGACCAACAGAGAACGGGCAATCTTGAGGGAATGCATGATCGTCTGGATCGGCAGGATGAGAAGTGTCCACAACTAGGTCAGAATGATATGTTACTCACAGCAGTACCATTCGTGACGCTTAACAATCTTGCTGTCCTTAGGACACTTAATGCTCTAAATATTCCGATATGTAAAGTTCCTCGCTCGAGACCCACGGTCGCCAACACGAAGGATACCCAAAATCCGAATACCGCAACAGAATCAACCCTACCCCAACTTTGCCTCAGATACGGAATGTTTCGCACCAGTTTACTCCGCGCCAATCGTACATCAAGGCTGAATGGAAGGGAGATCAGAGCATCGGGGTCAGATTTTGGCACGTCGGATCTCATTGCACGAGATAGAAACGTAGGTCGTGATTCCGGGTCCTCCGAATAACTTTTACCGTGCTGCAATGTGGAGGACGACGGGGAGGTGTGAGTAGGGACACGCGCAAACGAAGGTGTGCGTGCGTGAGAAGATAGTAAGAATGGTTGTTTTAAGTTGTCGTATAATCTCCTCATTGTGAGCCCCCGCGCTAATGAACCGGATCGCGCTATGGAAGTGTTCGCGTTGCTGTCTCGAGTCGACTTCGTGGACATGGTGCGGGCCAA
The DNA here is from genome assembly GCA_038094735.1 of Exsudoporus floridanus. NCBI lineage: Eukaryota > Fungi > Basidiomycota > Agaricomycetes > Boletales > Boletaceae > Exsudoporus > Exsudoporus floridanus. Next base: position 34,430 of record JBBPUP010000199.1, read on the forward strand.
TATGGAGAATGAGAGTGAAAGCAGGGACGAGGTAGGTACCTCTGGGTCCAAAAGCAACCCAGAGACACATATTCGAGCCAAAGCTTCAATACTGTTACCGATTAGCTCGGGCGGAGATCATTGGGTACAATACATACGTGAACGGTATGAAGAGGACAAATATGACGAAGTCTTCCCAGTTGTGGAAGTAACCGGTCTCGGTTACAGAAACCTGGTCGGAAGGCAACAGCAGGGTTCGCGAAGCTTGCACTACTAACGCAACCGCATTGACAATGATTAAAGCAAGTACCAGTGGCTCGGTGTACCTAGGAATCATCTCAGCGCGGGTAAGCTCAACCCAAGACATGCATACGGGTGGTGTAACAAGTTGTACAGTCGCAAACGGAGAGGATTGGTTGGCCCTAAAAAGCCTAGAGCCCGCCCTCGCAAAGGAAGGGATGGTTGCGCTCGATAGGCGAGCCTCTCGCCAACGTCGCGTTGCGTGACGGTTTCTCTGCTATCCAGCATCGTGTCAGAATCAGAATCTCCATTGTCCTCCGGTAGCCGAATAGATGGCCTGTGTCCTCGAACGTTTGCGACACGCATCGAAGCACGACGGAAAGCGTATTTGATGGCGGTTCCTGTACGCTGCAGGGGGGAAGAGGTGGTATAGCGTCGTCTAGGCCGCGACGTGACGCCCGCAGAACGTTCTGAATCAATGGACAAGTCTCTTGGCCAATGACCACGACCGTCCATTTTCGGCTGAGCCTTCCTTGTGAGACGCGCCTCATCATCGTCTAGGACCGTGTCGGCATCTGAATTCGACGTCGAGAGCAGGGAGGTAAAAGAGGCGTTCGGGTAGGATGTAGGAAATAAGGACGAATCCTTCCGCACCGAAGCGTGATCAACGGAAGAAAAGAATGGATCCTCCTCGACTTGGAGCACTGCTGGATCGGACGGTCCCGGCTCTGAGGTAGCTGGAAGGTCCAGACGTGCACGGTCCTGTCCACCCTCGGCAGCACTCCAACTCAAGCGCCTGCGAGTGTACGCCCGACCGTCGTTATCCGTTGGTCGTAACGTTGGTGATGGCGGGACGACAGCTGTGCCAAGTCCAGTGCCGGAGAGGTCTATCGCAGAAGAAGAACTGCTGGATGAATGCCTGGTATTGTACTGGTCGCCCGCGTTGGCATCCATGGCAAAGTGGGAGCGTGGCAAGGAAGGTGTCGATATGGTTACGTGGTGAACGAGCTGCGGGTTTGCAGATCACGTATTACTCGCGCAGGCCCGGGAAGGACTTGGTGCTGCCGTCGCTAACTAATTACGGCAGCAGGGCGAACGTTGGGCTCAAACTCGCGGCTGGTCGTTGAGGGCGAAACTTGCAGCGCCGTCGTGGACTTGTCGGAACCTTCAAATTTAGATTGTCAACTGCCATCAGTAGTATGATTTCTCACCGATACCAGGCGCAGCAACCGCAATAGCCTTCACCATCACAATTTGATCTCGGAGAATCGATCGGGTCATGGCTGAAGAGCGTGATGATGATGGCGATTTAGCTCTTGCGGCCGTGTTCACAGTGAGCAAAACAATATCATTATCTAACGCCAAGAATGCGAAACGCCAAACTTCGTTACAGGAACCGCCGCGTCCTCCCACCCCAACCGCTACCCTCTCCACCTATGCACGCGGACCTGGCCAGGCTGATATCACTATCAGACTCGTTGGCTCTCACCCTCTCTGGGGACACCATCTGTGAGATCACATACCGAACACCCTCATGGATGATCGAACATGTAGTCCAACCTTCAGGTGGAACGCAGCAATCGCCTTTGCTTCATATCTAGACTCGCACGACGAATTAATGAGCAATAAATCTGTATTGGAACTCGGCGCAGGTGGTGGTCTTCCCGGGATCGTAGCTGCTCAAAATGGCGCGGCGAAAGTATGTGATCGATATTGATTCTTGACTCGTGGTTAACTAGACTATACATAGGTCATCCTGACAGACTATCCTGATGCAGCCCTGATCGAGAACCTTGCCTATAATGTCGAGCAGAACATACGTGAAGAGCAGAGGTGCAAAGTGACAACACAGGTAATTCCTCAGTCATCGACACGCAATCAGAGTCCGCAACCATCTCGCACTCTCAGGGTTACATCTGGGGCAGGCCTGTCGACACTCTCGTCGCTGCCCTTCCTGAAGGCCGAGAATCATGGAGGGGATTTGACTTGATCATCCTTTCTGATCTCATATTCAACCACTCTCAGGTAAATACCTCACCTTCCAGTTCCCACTTTTGTGTTCATTCACGTCATCCAGCACGACGCGTTGCTGAGCTCCTGCGAGCTCTGCCTCACGCCCATATCTGGTGAATGTGACGACACCACGTCACTTCCCGACCCGCCTCCGTGTGTCCTCGTATTCTATACACACCACCGTCCACATCTCGCTCACCGCGACCTCGAGTTTTTCACCATGGCTCGCCACAGGGGTTGGAAGTGCGAAGAAATTTACACTAAAAAGTTTCCGGTAAATCCTACAACATTTGACCCCATTCCGTGCCCGCTTATCACTCCCAGCCCATGTTCCCCGAAGATCCAGGGGACGTGGAGGTCCGTTCTACAGTCCATGGATGGAGAATGACGAGAACTTAGATGCAGGAAGTTACATAGAAAGTTACATGTACCTCGATCCCTGGCCAGTCCATGGAACTACCAATAGAAGCGACTGACTATTCTCCCGCCAATGCACTGAAAGAAGCTGTACACGATGCCGATACTGTCAAATTTACCAATACCAATACAATACGAGATAGAAGCATGTCCATCACACGGACCCAAGAAAAGTCCCAAAAATACATGTTAGAACTGACGACAAGGAAGCTGTTAAAACGTCAATGCCCTGACTTCGTTCAAGCTACCCTTGTTGATCCCATCAAGTGCCGCTAGGGGCAGGGGTAGAATCCGCCTGCTTCTGATCAGCAGGCGTCGGAGGAGCGGCTTTGACTGCTGCCTGGTCGACAGGGCCTGGGGCAGGGGCCGGAGCTGGGGCTGGGGC
>JBBPUP010000202.1:3057-17236 GCA_038094735.1 Exsudoporus floridanus
ACACATATCATAAAATAAAGGCACTGGAGACACCTAAGAAGGACCTTATGGTCGAAGAGATGGTACTCAGGGAATATCACAGGTACTTAGATGTATTCTCATAAAAGGCTTTGGAGCATATGCCTGAATACAAACCCTGGGATCACACCATCAATCTCAAACCTGAATTTGTTCCCAGGAAAGGAAAGCTCTACCTCATGTTAGTGGAAGAGCAAACGGAAGTTGATGCCTTCATTGATGATCAACTAGCAAAAGGCTATATAAGGCCTTCAAAGTCTTCCCAAACCTCACTGGTGTTCTTTATTCCTAAAAAGGATGGATAGAAAAAAATGGTTCAAGATTACTGGTACCTGAATGAGTGGACAATTAAGTATAATTATCTGCTACCACTCATCAGACAGCTGATCAATCATCTGAAAGGATCGAAGCTGTTCACAAAGATGGACTTACATTGGGGATACAACAATGTAGGGGTAAAGGAAGGCAACAAGTGGAAAGGAGCCTTTATATGTCATCAGGGAGCATTCGAGCCTCTCGTGATGTATTTTGAACAATGCAACTCGCCCACCACATTCCAACAGATGATGAATGACATCTTCACAGAGATGCAAGCATGTATCATCATGTACATCGATGATATAATGGTCTTTACCAAAACAGATGATGAAGCAGAACATGATTGCATTGTACTAGAAGTGTTATGACAATTGGAAGAAAACAACCTTTTCATCAAGCTGGAAAAGTGTATGTTTAAGGTCAAGGAAGTTGAGTTCCTCGGAATGATAGTATCTACAGAAGGAATAAAGATGGAAAAGGACAAGGTGAAAGCCATGCTCGAATGGCTGACACCCATGAATGTCAAAGGGATTAGATCCTTCCTGGGTTTAGCCAATTTCTATCGTAGATTCATCAAGGACTTCTCGATCAAGTCTTGACCCTTGAATGACCTTACAAAGAAGGACAAGGCTTGGATCTGGATGCAAAAGGAACAAAATGCATTTGATCAATTAAAAGCAGGTTTTACCACTGCACTGGTACTCGCTTATCCAGTGGACAATGCCCAATACCACTTAGAATGCGATGCATTGGACTTCACAACTGGAGCAGTTCTTTCGATAGAGAAAGACAGGAAATGGCACCCTGTCGCATTCTCATCATGCAGTATGTCTCCTGAGCAACATAATTATATGATTGCCAACAAGGAAATGCTTGCAATTATATTGGTGCTAGAGCAGTGGAGACATCACCTTGAAGGAGTGTCACAATTCAAGATCTGGAGCAACCACGCCAACCTCCAGTATTTCATGAAATCTCAGAACCTTAATTGAAGGCAAGCAAGATGGGCTCAATATCTATCCAGATTCGATTACATTCTCATCAAGAAGCCTGGAGCCCAAATGGATAAAGCTAATGCACTATCTAGGCAAGAGGATCACATGATCAGAATAGAATCTGACAACCAAGGAGTTATGGTGATCCCTGAGGAACATGTTCAATCACTTGAAGAAAGGATCGAGATTAAGGGTGAAGAAGAAAAAACTCTGGAGTGAATCAAAAATGCACAGAGCAAACTCAAGGAAGGATCTCTTTCAGGGTTCACAATGGATGGCGATTTCATCATTGTTAACAACAAGATCTATGTCCCCAAAGAGGATAACCTTCAGCAATCAGTCATCACCTTCTATCACGACTCCATGGTGGCAGGCCACTGCGGACCTAACAAGATGATTGAGCTTCTCACTCGGTATTACTACTGGAAAGGAGTTTGTTCACAAATCAAAGAATACTGTGCACGCTGTGAATGCTGTGCATGAATGAAACCTACGAATGTCCTGCCAGCTAAGAAAATACACCCTAATCCTATCTCAGAAGGACTATGGCAGGATATCTCCATGGATTTCATTACTGACCTACCAGTGAGCAACAGATATGATTCAATTCTCATGGTAGTGGATCAGTTTTCCAAAGAGACAGTATTTATTTCCACTGTGAAAAGTGTTATAGCACTCCAAACAGTTAAACTATATCAGGATCATGTGTGAAAAGTTCATGGACTTCTGCATAGTCTTATCTCTGACTGAGGACCACAATTTGCATCTCAGGTCATGAAGGATCTCAGCAAGATGTTGAACATCATGCTTCGCATGTTGACGGCATTCCATCCACAGATGGACGGACAAACAGAATGTGTGAATAGGGACCTTCAGCAATATTTATGCCTTTTCATGGCAGAGAAGCAAAATTCTTGGGCAGAATGGCTTGTGCTGATGCAGTTTAATTATAACAACTGAACACACTCAGCTACCAGGAAGAGCCCCTTCCAGGTCACATGTTCTTATGCACCCCACATGGACATAGAACCTCAGGAGGTTAAGGCACCTGCAGCTAACTTATTCATGAAAGACTTCACAATGACCCTAGATCAGGTTAAAGAGAACTTGAAAAAGGTGAGCAACCAGATGGTGACTTAGAATGAGAAGAAACATTCTCCAAGTTCTATTTATAAAGAAGAAGATCTCGTGTGGCTTAGCATTGAGAATCTGAATCTTTGAGTGACATGTCAGTCAAAGAAGCTGACAGAAAGGTGGCTGGGCCCCTTTAAAGTAATATCTATGAAAGGCAATAATGCTGTGGAACTCCAACTGCCGAGATCGATGAAAATTTATCTGGTAGTTAACGTATCCCGGGTTAAACCTTATAAGGAGTGACTCCCCAGACAACCAGTCTATAAACTGGATCCAGTGCAGGTCACAGACAAAGGACAAGAGGAATGGGAGGTGGGACAGATCGTTGATTTGCACCTCAAAGGACGATGTATGGAATTCCTCATTCACTGGAAAGGATATAGTAACAAAAAACATATGTGGGAGCCTGAATCAAACCTTGCTTCAGCACGGGATGCTATAAGGGACTTTTATGCATTGAATGCGAATGCACCACAGAAGCTGAGAATGGCTCAAGCTTCATTCAATCTTTTATTTAAACCATATGAGAATTTGACAGAGTTAGTTCCCACCTTCAGTTGCCTAGAAGTCAACCCATAGAAGGGGGGTAATGTTAAATTTGCTACCTATTTAACCTATCATGTGACAGTCATGTGATCGATCATGTGCTTTCGAGGTCATGTGACCTTATGCTTCTTTCATCACGTGACCGTGGGAACAATCTAGAATGGTCCATACATGTATATTTAATCTCCGTTCTTCTAGAATGACCTATAACACATTTCTTTAATTACCATGATCTAGAACTAGTCTAGACTTGCTTCCTGATCTATGACATAGCTATGACATCATACCCTGTGCCCAGTGCACAGACCAGTAGTCAATAGATACAAAGATGTAAAGTAGTATATATAGTAAACATGCAATGTCCAAGAACTCCAGTCTAGTTCTTGTTGGGTTTTCCTTCAGGAAGTTCTACTCTAGTCTCTATTCTTTAAGCTAGGTTTAGTGTTGTGCATCCTGGGAGCTTTATTAGGTCCTGTAGGTTGGCAACAGATAAGAATTGATTGGAGAGTAGGCATGGCATTTTCCTACAATCCATACAGGTTTTTATACTCCTGCAAGATGGCAGTGGCATTGCTGAGGTTTGCTTCAGCCTCCCAGGTCCCTTTAGCATCAGAATAGCCTTTCTAGTGTATCAAGAACTGCCATCTCCTCAGCATTCCCCAATGATTGATGATCTTCTTGATTTCATATTCCTCTTTTGTTCTGATTAGACCTAGGGAAGGCTGTGGGAAGTTGGGGCCATGTTCAGGAGTTTCCTGGTATGATAATACAGTAGGAGTGAGGCATGGAAGATATTATCATGGATCCTCTAGGCCTTGGGGAGTTTGAGGTGGTAGGCTATGGAGATGACCTTGGTGATATCAAAGGGTCCAGTTCTTTTGGCTGCAAGTTTCCAGGAGGATACTTGGAGTTTAAAGTTTTTGGCTTTGAGCCATGCCTTATCTCTGATTTTCCAGGGCAAGAAGTGGGGGAAGGTTTATTCCTTTATCCAAAGCTGGGCAATTTTGTGGACAGCTTCAGCTTCTTTTTGTGCTTTATTGAGTTGAAAGAGTTAGGTTTCCAGGGTGGGGAGAAGGGTTTTTCCAAGAGGGGAGTAGGACCATGGTTTATATTTGAGAATGAGGATGAACAGGGTTTTGCCAGTTACTGAGTGGATCACCAAATTGTGAGAGAGTTCTGTGAGGTGGAGGTTTTCAAGCCATTTGGATGGCAGAATATCCAGAGATAGGTTTTAAGTTCCTGGTTGTATCATTTTGTTTCACCATCAGTTTGCAGGTGGTAAGCTATAAAGAGAGCTAGATCATGATTCAGGAGGTGGGTGAGTTCTTGTGTGAAGGCCAATGTGAATTGGGGTTCCTGGTCTGAGATGAGTTTGTTGTAGAGGCCAAACCATTTGAACACATGTTTGAAAAAGAGTTTGGCTATGCCAGCTGCATCCATCATTTTCTTGCAAGGGCAAAGAATTACCCCCTTACTAAAACCATGATCTACCATGATCATGACAGAGTCAAAGTCAGAGACCAAAGGGAGGTCTGTAATATGGTCCACTGAAAGGTGTTAAAAAAGACAAGAGATGGCAACTGAGAGGAGAGTGACCAGGGGGACTATAGAGTGGATGTTGACCTTGTTGGCCTGGCAAGTAAGCATAGCTGGAAACATATTTCTGGACAAAGATTGAGAGGCCAGGCCACCAGTAGTCCTGAAAGATCCAAGCAATGGTATGGAGGTGACCTTCATGGCCACTAGCAGGAAATGAATGGAGTTCCTGAATGAGGTCCTGTTGAGCTATAGTGGGAATGTAGAGGTAGTGATGAAAGTATAGTTTTCCATCATTGAGGGTCCAGTCCTCCAGGTGGGAATGTCCAAAGAGGGATTCTTCCTTTTCCATGACCAATAGGGCCTGAAGAATAAGGAGGTCTGAGGAGGAGAAGTGAGGGGGAGAAGTTGGTGATCTTGTGCTGCAGTGTGGTGTTGATTTGATTGATCTGGTGATCAAATGCTTCTAAAGGAAGCAATTGCATGTTTACATTATTACCAGAGCTGCTGATATCATCTCTGCAGGATAGGACATCTGCAGAAGCCATTTGAGTACCAGAGAGGGCTTTATGGACCATGTCAGAGTCCTGTAAAAAGAGAAGCCAGTGTGCTTGTCATCAGGAGAGTTTCTGTGGCTTCTTGAAGTAGGTGAGGTTCTTGTGATCCATAAGAACTGTAATGGGGTGGGGAGATCCCAGAAAATACTGTCTTCATTTTTCCAGTCTCCAGATAACTGCCAGAAGTTCCCAGTTGAAAATGTCATAGTTTTGCTCAGTGGAAAAGAAGGCTTTGGAAAGGTATCCACAGAATTGGAGATCTCCATTGGGGTTATGCTGCATGAGCACTGCACCAGATGCAGTGAGGAACACATTGGTTATGAGTGTGAAAGGTTTGGTGGTGTCTAGAAAAGTGAGTATAGACTTCTTGGTAAAGGCCTGCTGGAAAGTGCAGACTGTCTTCTCTTGTGGGGGTCCCCAGGTCCAGGGGGTGGAGGATTTTGTTAAATCCAGGAGGAGTCACATGATGTTGGAGAATGAGGGGATGAACTTCTGGTAGAAGTTGCAGAACCCTAAGAAGGAGCAGATAGGACATACTCTTTTGGATGTTTTCCATTTCTGGATAGCATTGAGCTTGACCAGGTCCATGTGAACTCCTTCCTTGCCAACTACCATTCTAAGATAGTTGACTTCTTTGGCAGAGAAGATGCACTTTTCTAGCTTGAGGTACATTTCTTGTTTCCAGAATTGCTGAAGGACTTTTCAGATGCATTTGTTATGGGTTGCCTGATTGGAGGAGTGGATGAGGAGATTGTCCATGTAGATGATGAACCATCCTTTGGTGATGTAGTTGGTGAAGAGGTCATCCATGAAAGTCTGAAAGATGGTGGGGGAGTTGCACATTCTGAAGAATATAACATTTGGTTCAAAGAGCCCCTGAGGAGTGATGAATGCCACCTTCCACCAATCTTCCTTGATTTGGACATTGTTGTAATCCCACTGTATATTAAACTTGGTAAAGATTGATGATCCCTTGAGCTTATCTATGAGGTTGGAGATAAGCAGAAGGGGATAAGTGTTCTTGATGGTATATCTATTAAGGTATCAGTAGTCTTGGCAGGGACAGAGTTTTCCATTCCTCTTCTTGATGAAAAAGAAGGGGGAAACTTGAGGAGATTCTGATGGAAAGATCTTTCTGGATTTGAGGTGTTTCTTAATAAACTTCTTTCATGCCTCCTATTTAGGAGGGTTTAGAGGGTATGTTTTGGCATATTTTGGAATGAACAAGTCCTTGAGTTCAATCATGTGATCATATGACTGAGATGGAGATAGAAATGAGTTTGTCTTCTCTGTGAAGACATCAGCATACTCCTTGAACATCATTGGTAGGGTGACAGTGGCCTTCTCTGCTTGTTGTGCCAGCATTGTCAAAATAGTGGTCTTCCTGACTCAATGTTCTGGACTGTCACTGTGGCCCAATATGAAGTGCATGCAATCATGCAGTGACCATTCTGCAAACTTCTTGTGAAGTTTGTCTTCAATATCATACCTGTCATCATGGTCAAGGAAACAAAGAAGGTACCTTTGTTTCAGAACCCCAGGTGTGTTAGCCTGGGTCCATTGGTAGTTGGATGGCACTATTGTTACCCATCCTTCTGTCCAGCTAATTTCTGGATTGATTGTTCAGAACCATGGCATTCCTAGGATGAATTCATCCTTGCTGCAATTGAGTATGAGAAGGCCACATCACTCCCAGACACCTCCATAATCTAAGACAATGTTAGTCTTTTGAGTGATTTGACCTGACCTGTTTTCTGTTCCATCCACATTGTAAGCCTTGTGTGGAATATCCAAGTTGTAGACTGGCAGTTTTATCCTCTTGACTGCTTCTTTGGTGATGAAACACTTCATTTCCCTACAGTCAATCAGAGCCTCAGTTCCAACAATTTCTCTGCTCCTTTTCCAGATCAAGATAGGCAAATGAGAGTATTGTGCCTTGATCTAGAAATAAATATAGGAGCTAAGGTAACTGAGGGAGGAAATGTTGTTGATTCATTTCTTCCCATTAAAAACCCATGGTGTATAAGTTGAGAGTCTTGGAGGGGGTGTTGCTGACCTATGAGAACTATACAGCTCCTAGGATATACAACACCAAATCTAGCTAATAGAGACTAGAGAAAGACTTCTTGCAGGGAAATCCAACAAGAACTAGACTGGAGTTTTTGGGGTGTTGCATGTTCATTATATATACTACAATACTATGTTTGTACCTATTGACTACTGGTCTATGCATAGGGCATAGGGTATGATGTCATAGCTATGTCATAGATAAGGAGTTGTTCTAGAAGAGTCTAGACAATGACAGTAATTAAAGGAATGTATATGGACTCGTCTAGAGTCATGGAGATTAAATAAATGTGTAGAACATTCTAGACTGTTCCCACAGTCACATGATGAAGGAATGACAAGGTTATGTGACATGAAAAGCACATGATTGGTCACATGACTGTAACATGTTAGGTTAAATATAGTACAAATTTAACATTACCCTCCTGCTATTGGTCAACTTTCAGGTGACTCCATGTGGGAATGGGCCCCATCATGTTCTTGTAAGGTTTAAATAAAAGATCAAAAGAAGCTTGAGCCATTCTCAGCTCTCATGGTGCATTTGCATTCAATGCATAAAAGTTCTTTATAGCATCCTTTGCTGAAGCAAGGTTGGATTTGGGCTTCCACATATGTTCTTCATCAATATATCCTTTCCAGTGAACAAGGAATTCCATATATCATCCCTTGGAGCATGAATCTATGATCCATTCCACCTTCCATTCCTCTTGCCCTTTGTCCATGACCTGCACAGGTCCTGGTTTATATATCAGTTGACCAGGAAGATGCTCTTTGTAAGGCTTGACCCAGGATATGTTAACTACTGGATGAATCTTCATTGATCTTGGCAGTCAGAGTTTCACAGCATTGTTGCCCTTCATAGAAATAACTTTAAAGAGGCCCAGCCATCTTTCTGTCAGCTTTTTAGACTGATGTGTCATACAAAGATTCAGATTCTCAGTGCTAAGCCACATAAGATCTCCTTCTTTATAAATAGGTGCATGTGACCTCTTGTGCTCATTTTGGGTCACCATGTGCTACTTTGCCTTTTCCAAGTTGTTCTTAACAATGTCCAGGATCACAAAAAAGTCCTTAGTGAATGAATTGGCAGCTGGTGCCTTAACCTCCTGAGGTTCTATTCCCATGTGGATGTTATATATAGCGTACAAAGGAGGTCTCAAGACTAAGTGATCTTACACAGGCAATACTCACATAGAGACCGATGTCTGTAAAGCATAGTGTTCTCAAGAGACTAAGGCTAAGGGCTAGAGTTGTCAAGGGAGAGACTCTACCAAAGGGCTAGAGTTGTCAAGGGAGAGACTCTACCAAAGGGCTAGGGATGAGACTAGAAGGTATGCTAATATTGCATAGATCAAAAGTGAGGTTACTGGTACAAAAGAGACATATTTATAACTGCAAGAGATGCACACAGACCAATGTGACAAGAAAGAGAAACTACTATACAAGGTAAGGAACTTCATAGAACAATAGGGAAGATGACATCAAAAGTCTAGATCAGCTGAAGAAGAATAGTACATGAGCCAATGATAAGAAGCAAGTGTACTGTAGTTGTAATCATAGTATGCCAAGTACTGTAAGTAGTAAATGATGAGAAAAGGAGGATATGTGAATGAAGGAGGAAAATTGTAACATTACCCCTGTTGTACACTCGAATCCCTGATTCAATAAGAATACCTCTCGTAGAGAAGGATCTAGAAGGAGGATGGCAAAGGTCCTTCATAGATGGCTGCAGCCTGTGAAGGAGAAAGACATTCAAAAGGACAATTATCCACAATATGCCCAGGATTACCACAAACTTCATAGTTGCGATGGAGGCAGATGATGTCAGCATGTCTCCAGTTGCAACAGAAGTCACAGTGGACTGTAAGACAAAGGCAAGTGGAATGGCCAGGTGCAGATGTGTGACAATGAGAATAGGTGTAGTCTGGACAATCTTCACAATAGTGGCCATTACAGTGACAGTGGAAGCATATGGTGTCAGCATTGGCAAGGGGAATATGAAGATGATCAGGATAAAGGAGGACACAGAAGGAAGAAGAAAGAAAGTGTCGACTATCAATGGTAAAGGTTTGCAGGTGGTTGGCAGGAATAGGGATGGTGTGGATGTAGTTGTCATTATTATCATCATCATCAGAAGAGGAATTGATAGTGGTAGGAGTATTGGCAGGTGAAGGAGAAGATAGATGAGAATGGAGGGGCGGTGTTACAGGGATTGGAGAGTGAGAATGAGGGCGATGGATGAGGAATTGTATGAGATATTCAATGTAAGAGTTGCATTGGTTCTATAGCAAAGAAAAGTAAAGGCATCAGAAGGTGGGGTAAATAGTGGTGGGTGGAAAGTTTTCAATAAAGGAAGCAAAGCCATGGATATGGAGAATAGGGTTGGAGAGGGGTTCAAGAGCAAAACATAGAGGAGAGGCTGGAGTTTTGGATAAAAGAAGGCATTGTGCTTGAGTAAGTCTATGAAAGAGATGGATAAGCTCATGAGTGATGGTGTCTTCTTGATGTAGTGGATCTTGTTCAAGTGTGAGAAGAAGGTGTGGTATATCTATCATAGCTGCATAAAGAAAATAAGTAGTATTGGTGGGAAGGAAGAGAGGAAAGATGTGATGATGGCATAAGGGGAGGGTTGGAGTGGATTGGGATGAGAAGGAAAGTGGCAAAAAAAGAAAGGCCATTAGTTGTGATAAGGACAATCAGGAAATTTGCAAAAACACAAATGTTGGACAATGTGAGTTGGAATGTCAATGTGAGAATGTCATTTTTGGAATTGGGCTTGGATAAGGGTGGTACGAACATAAGTGATGGTAAGGAAGAGAGTGGTAAAGTCAGTGTTCATCTGTTGCAAGATACTCACAAAGAGACTATCAAGCAAGGGGGAACATTGACTTTAGAGGTTATGGTGTCACTTATAACTTGAAAGGATTAGAGCAGAGTGACGGAGATTGGATTTGGGTTTCCAAGTGTTTTCCATAATGGAATATTCTTTCCAGGACATCAGGTACAGTCAGCAGCTTTTAGGACCTTTGTGTGAGAGAATGGCTTCAACTTCATATTCTTCTTTGTTATCTATAATGTCAGGAGGTGGTACTGAGAAGGACAGTCCATATGCTTTGGTGGAGCAATAAAAAGATAGAAGGAAAGCATGGAAGACATTATATATCTTCCAGGTATGCGGGAGTTTTAGTTGATAGGTAAGAGGAAATAGAATGTGGGTGATCTTGAAGGGGCCTAGTCATTTGGGTGATAATTTCCGTGAAGGGAGATGAAGGTGGAGATTAGTAGATTCTAACCACATCTTATTGCCTACTTTCCACAGGGTAAATCAGTAGGAAAATTGTTGAATTATGAGGTGTCATGCAGAGTTGTGAGTGGCAAGGGCTTCTCATCATGCTTCATCAAGGGATGAGAGGTGATCAGTAAGTGCAGGCAAGAAGATTTTGCTAAGAGGAGGATAGGAATGGGTTTTGAAGCTGTAGAGGAGGGAGAACAGGGATTTCTTAGTGAAGCTATGCAGGGCAGAGTTGTGGTAAAATTCTACAGATAATAGGAATTATGCCCAGGAAGAGGGGTTATTGGTGCAAAAGATGTGAAGATATATCTCAAGTTCTTGATTGATTCATTTGGTTTGGCCATTGGTTTGAGGGTGATAGGCAGTGGAGAGTTGTATATTGTATTTGAGTAGACAAGCAAGTTCTCTGGCAAATGCAGAAGCAAATTGAGAACCATGATCAGAGATGAGAGTATCATGTAATCCGAAACGTTTAAAGACATTGTCGAAGAAAAGCTGTGTGATTCTGGCAGCATCGATGGTTTTAGCACAAGGAATGAGAATTACCCCCTTTGTAAGGCCATGGTCGACCATGACCAAGACAGAATCAAAGCCCAAGGAGGGGGGAAGGTTGGTAATGAGGTCAACAGAGAGCTGGCAGAAGGGCAAGGCAGTGGTGGAAGGAATAGAAACAAGGGCAGGAGAGGTAGGACATGTGTTGACTTTGTTTTGTTGGCAAACAGCGCAACCGTCAATGAAGTGTTTTACAAAGGAAGAAAGACCAGGCCACCAATAGTCATGTTCAAGAATAGACTTTGTGTGAAAGATACCCATGTGACTAGAGAGAGGAGAGAAGTGGATGATGTGAAGAAGGGTAGAACAGGAAGAAGGTGGAACAAACATACAACCTTTGAAGTAAAGATGGCCATTGTCAAAGATCCAATCAGAAATGGAGAAATGGGAGAAGAGAGGTGAGCCCTCTTTGAGAGCAGAGAGGACACAAAGGACAAAAGGGTCAGAAGGGGTGGATTTGGCAATAGCAGAAGAAAGTTCAAGGTCAAGAGCATTGATAATGACAGGATCTGAAACAATGGAGGCATCAACATTATCGAGAGAAGTTTTGGGAAAGTCTTTTCAAGAGATAGCATCAGCAGGGCCCATGTGGGAGCTGGGAGTAACAATCCATTCAATAGAGAAGTTCTGTAAAAAGAGGGCCCATCAAGCTTGGTGATGAGAGAGTTTTCAAGGATCTTTGATGTAGGAAAGGTTTTTGTGGTTGATGATGATGGAAACAGGGAAAAAGGTGCCTTGGAGATAATGTTTCCATTAGGAAAGAGTGAGGATAACTGTGAGAAGTTCCTGGTCATAGATGTCATAATTGCATTCAGCAAGGGAGAAAGTTTTCGAGAAGTAAGTGCAGGGGTGAAGGTCTCCATTGGCGTCCTTTTGCATGAGGACAGCCCCAGCAGCAAGGAGAGATGCATCAGTCATGATGAAGAAAGGATGGAAAGTATTAGGGATGGAGAGGACTGGGGTGAAGGAGAAGATCTGTTGAAGGCAGTCAAAGGCACGTTGTTGAAGAGAGCCCCAGATCCATGGCTGATCCTTCTTTGTTAGGAAAGTGAGGGGTGTAACGATATTGGAGTAATTGGGGATGAACTTCTGATAGAAGTTTGCAAAGCCAAGGAATGAGTGTACTCCTTTAATGGAAGTGGGAGGTTTTCAGGTGTCAATGGCAGAGAGCTTAATGGGGTTCATGTTGACTTGACTGTTGCTGATAATGAGACCAAGATATTCCATAGAAGAGATGTCAAAGGTGCATTTGGAAAGCTTGACTGAGAGACCATGTTCATGAAGGCATTGAAAAATGCAGCAAGTGTGTTTGTGATGGAGTTTGAGGGTTCCTGTGGTGTGAAGGCCAAGATCGTCCATGTAGATCTTAAGCCAGCATTCAGCGATCATATTGGCAAAGATGTAATTCATAAACACCTGGAATGTACTAGGAGCATTGCAGAAACCAAAGAACATGATAGTCAGTCCAAATAGTCCAAGGGGAGTGATGAATGCAGCCTTCCATTGGTCTTTCTCTTTGATACAAATATTGTTATATCCCCAGCATATGTTAAACTTGGTGAAGTAGGTGGAATCCTTCATATCATCAATGAGGTCTGAGATAAGAGGGAGTGGGTAAGCATTGTGAATGGTGTGGACATTGAGATATCAGTAGTTCTGGCATGGGCAGAGACCACCATCCTTCTTTGGAATGAAGAAGGGTGATGCTTGAGGAGATTTGGAAGGGATTATGTGACTAGTGGTGAGATGTTCTTTGACAAATGCTTCACAAGCTTCTTGTTCCTTTGGGTTGAGGAGGTAAACTTGGGTGATTTTTAGAATGAAGTCACCCTTGAGTTCAATGGTGTGGTCAAAAGGGTGATGAGAGGGAAGTTGGCTATGGATGGATTCTGAAAAGACATCAGTGAAGTCTGAGCAGAAGGTGGGGATAGAGATTTCTTTGGGTTGTTCAGCAATGGTAAGTTCCATGGATATGGTGACCTTGTTGATGTTTTCTTCTTGAGGAGGATACTCATGAAAAGACTTCTCAGCTCAAGAAGAGAAATCGATGGAGAAGTTGATCTAGTCAATGACAGGGTTCTACTTTTTAAGCCAGGGCATTCTGAGGATGATCTATAGATAAGAGAGATGAACAACCATGAATTTAACCATGTTGGAGAAAAACCAGAGTTGAATGTGATGATAGAGGTCCATTGGATGGTTCCTTTGGTGTTTAGGGTACCATCTATATTGAATGCAATGACAGGAGAAGAGACAGGAACAAGTTTAAAAATCCCTTTTGGAAGGAGGTGGGGGTCAATGAAATTTCCAGTTGCTCCAGAGTCGATGAGAGCAAGGGTGATGACGATTTGTTTTTGACCATGTAGTAAGATGGGAATGTGCATAGTTCTATTTTCTTGTGGTGCTACGAGTACATGATTCAATAATAGGAAAGAAGACATCGAGGCAGCTTCTCTTCTTAAAAATCCCTTGCTTTCTGGACTCCAATAGAGTAGGTGGGTACTTCAGCTAGTTCCTCTGGTTCTTCATAACACATCTTTAGTGCAGAAAAGATTTCGTTGTTGCTCTTTCCAGTGGTTTTCAAGGAATTGACATATTTCTTGAGCTTGGTTTATTGCATCTTCTTAGAAGGAGAAGGGGAGGATGTCTCTGCATTGTGAATGTTCTGAGTGGGGTTGGTACAATGGGAAATGGAGGTGAAGGCCTTGCAATTGTTGGCATTGTGGCCTTTGCGGTGGCGGCGAAGACGGAGGCCTTCTCTGTAGCATTGAGCTTGTTTGGTGGGGGTGAGTTTGGTGATGGTGAGGGTGTCAATGTCCATTGCATTGGAATCTCTCTGGGGACAAGGGATAAAGGATGAGGCTTGGGGGTGGCCTCCTCTGAGGGCTTGGATTTATTGTTTCTGGGTGTGGAAGGTCTTCACATGATCAATCCAGTCTTTGATTGTCATGGGGATGAGAGTCATGGAGAGGATCATGATGATGAGGTGTTGATCTAATCTAAGAGAGAATTGGTTGATGAGGGTCACATTGTCAGTGATCCCTGTCTTTGAATGAGGTTTTGGAAATCAGTGATGTATTTCTGGAATCCGTTGTTGATGGTTCCATCAGAGGTTTTGGCAGACTTCTGGATTAGCTTGGAAAGTTCCAAGTGGGCAGTGGCTT
>JBBPUP010000202.1:24933-37201 GCA_038094735.1 Exsudoporus floridanus
CAATATGGGAGAAATTTAGGTGTTTGCATAGGTCGCTCCCCCCGGACCAGTGGCAGTAACCACCTTTCAGCGTAGCGCGTTTGTAAGACCAGGCAGCCAGCCCGCCACACAGCTCTCCAACCGATCCTCAATAACCGATGACGCTACACAGGGAAACTTGAACGTGAAGCGCGTGGCATAATACATGCATATCGTGTCTGACGCCGTTGGCATTACCGTTTCTTCGTGATGCATGTGTGATGTACTAGGTTCGTATACAAGATAGTTCGAATCAGCTAGACATCCATTCCCAGTAACCTAGCCGTCATCGCTAACGTCCACCAAACTAGATCACCTGAAGCTGTATCTCTTCGTCACCTTGCGCCCCCAGCATCGCCCAATTCCTCGCACCATCGGCGAACACGACCGAAGACATAGTCGTATTCCGACTTGGGATTGGACGTGACGACAGACCAAACGAAGTGTCGATGCCTTCCAAGCGGTTCCGCATCTCTCGCCAATGCATGTCACGAATGTTCAGGACAAAACGGGGCATTATGGGAACCATGATTGTGATAATAACCGTGACAAGCGTGAGTTCCCAGGCAGGCGAAGTTGGATTTACGGAGTCCAGGTTGGAGAGATAGAAAATTAAGATCCTTGTTTATGAAGAAAATCATCAGTGACTCTTTTACGTGGGGGGCAATGATGTGAAAGGTGGATATGGATGACGAAGATGCATGGGAAGAAACCAAGATAATAGAGAGACCCACACAAAGAAGTAGGCAATACCCTCCCTCACGAGCAGCTTCATGTACCGGTTGAGCTGGAGTCGCTTTGTTGCCGCGTATATCGCACACAGTTCCCTTAACACAGGGATGACGGCGAGAAGAAACAGTAGGGAACCAAGACAGCACCCGAGGATGACAGAAACCTTCGTGGCAGCTGCATCATACGCATAGGTGCAGAACCAGACGTCGTCCACTTGTGCCTGTGTAACTGAAGGAAGCAGGGGAGGAGGCGCCATCTATTCAGGAGAAAACTCGGGATTTTAGTTATAAGGCATACCTGTGCTGTGGGTGGCTTCATCGATAGTCATGCTCAGATTGACGAATAGCATAACGGTCGTAGGTATGTATATCAAGAAGAGGACACCAACGATCAGCTTAGATCTGCCCCACATTGCATAAACACGCAGAAGCATCAAGACTGTAACCGACGTCAAGATGGAGGGAAATGGATTAGAAACCGTAACGACTGACAATCCGCAGTAGCGGTGAACACCGCGAATGCAGAGCTACATATAGCAAACACGGTAGTGCCTTGAAGGTATGATGCTTCATTCGAGGATCACGAAGGGCTGTAGGTAGATGGGCTTACACCTATGGAACTGTGAGTAACATAGGATTCGCAAAAGAACGCGAATTAGTACTTCTATCGCGACTCGTTAGCAATGGATCAGACAGTACACAACGGAGAAGCTGACCATCACAGAGCGGGGAACAAATGTGCTGACAACTTCAGGTACTCGTCAGTGTAGCCGGCATCAGTCTGCATTCTCGAACGTACAGAGCCAAGCGAAGCTTGCCCAAGAATTCAGTATTAATCAGGTTATACATAATAAAACGTGGGGACATAAACTCACATACTGGCACAAAGACCAATATAACGGACCTATTGGAGGTGTGAAATTGAAAGATGCACATAATTGCGATCTGTCAAGCTCTCCACGCACAATGATGAACAATGTCGAGACCCAAGACCAGGGCCTGCACTGCCGTTACATGATCAGATTGAGTATAGTGCTTCTCGGACAACTTCAATAACTAACCCAAATGTGCTCTATCTTTGCAGATCGTTAGCTATAAGACGAGAATTGGAAGAAATAACACGAGCACCTCTTGACCAAAGGTAAGGACTGCCGCCAGGAGTTGCCATCCGAATGTGAAGACTTGGATGTCACAACGAATTTCGCATTACTCAACTATAATCATAGCTAACCACAGCGACAGATACAGCTGTGTCGACTCCGAAATCAGAAAATCGTGGACGGCAACTGTGACTGGGCTTACTGGCAATGTAACCATTTTTTTGAAGCGTTTCCAGGATATCCAAAGGATCGGACGACATCAGCTGCGGACGGGGCACAGTCTAAGCGAAAAAAGTACAGTAGGCAATGTTAAAAGACGAGGAGCAGGGTCGTGTTACGGTTGCCTGACGCATAAGACACATATATAATATTAACTCTGATCTAGGGGCAATTGACTTTGTGATGTACATACAATACCCTATCTCATAATGCTAGTGCTAACGGTCACACGCATTATCAGATTGGCAATTTGGTAGTAAAGGGTGAGTTTGTCCCGACTCATCTTCCGAATAGTATGCATTATGAGATATCCCTTATGCAACCTGAAAGTGCTTCGGAACCTTCGCACAGGATTGCTTGCCGGTCGGAGCTGAATCAGTGCAGCATGCGCGTGTATCACAAAGAAATTATATTATGCATCACGTCAGATACAAAGTGCTATCGTGCTACATGCTTCGTGTCCCTCCAGCTAGCGCCACGGACATGAATGTTATGTTGGGTGCAGGGGTACGTGGTGCCAGTGAGTGGATTGTCGTCTAGTGAGTCATGAGGCAAGCATGGCCGGAGGCACCAGCCGCCGCCAGGGACAAGCGAAAACCATTGTGCCGCGTGGCAGATCAGCCTGGGGCGCGGAATCTTTCGCAACTTTTTGCTAAGCGCAAAATGGCGCAGCGGGAGAATCCGATGCTGATTGATGTATAGTGCATAATGCGTGATGCTCGGGCGCGATTGTTCGAAAAGCGACCATGCAGTATAACACACTCCATTTATGGACACTGTCGTTAGGGTCAGTTGGTGCTTCTTTGAGCACAAATTGATAGCACGGAAGCTGTCAAGGTTTCCCTTCCGAGTCCACCTCTCCGGTTCAGAAGTACTCCTCGGCCAGGTAAGTACTTCAAAATCGTGTACCATTAATGATAAAATAAGGTGTTGTGGATTCCGTGGAAACCCTAGATAAAGCTGCAGAATAGCCTCATCAAGCCGCTACGGCATCACCGAACCTGACATGCAAGCCTGCTAATTTCACCACCACATCGCGGAGGAACTGGGTAGACATTGATCAACTCCGAATATCCGATGCGCCTTGCTTACCGTGCCAAAACCTGAGTGGGGGACTTGAAGTCTTTATGGTGACTCATCGCCTCGAAGCCACATTCCCCCGATCTAGCTCCGATCGGCACAGGTGCCGTGAAATAATCTGATATCGATATATTCGAAGAAGGATGGAACGCACCAGAGAAAACCCTGGTCGGGCAGTGGCGCAGTGGGTGGGATACCACCACATTCAAAGCACCCAGAGTGCGGCTCTTTTCAAATCAGATGACTCGTTACCTAACCCGGTTGCTGACTGATGCGTTATTCCCTTCGGACCTCACCCCTGAAACTTCCCTTACTAGCTCATCATGTCGTCGCTCACCGGCGCAATTACTGCGGGTTGCACTTGCTTACTTAATCAAGCCTTCTGAACTCGGGGGTTGTTCATAACATAATTCGTCCAATGATAACTTTGATCCCTCACGTGTACAGGGTCTGCCTCTGGGCGGTACTGGAAAACACGCACGTCTCGAAGTGGACCATACAGTATTTTACACCAGGAACGTGAATGGCTGACGAGTCGTCGCAGAAGCGGCGGCTGAACATGTCACGCATCTGAAACTCGGGCTTGGTGTTAAATTACCGGTCTTCGCTGATGGAGCCAACATCTCAAGTGTTGAACCCATAGTTGCTGCTAGAAGGATATTGTGGGGAAAACAGTATAATTGCGAACAGGTCAGACCGTCCACTGATGCCACAAGACGTGTAATTGATCTTGTCACTGGCGCAGATCTGCGTCGTTCCGCGCTATGTGCTCTTCGAAGAGCGGTACCGGCTGTTATATTAAGAGTTTTTATTTTTTGACTTTCCAAATCTACACTAGATATTCAAGAAAGCATACAACTCTTTATAGCCGAAAGGTCCACTAGGCACACCAGCCAAGCTAGTGCATATGATCAATGATCGCCATTATTGACGTATCCGGCGACTCAACGCTGACTAGTGAGCGATTCAAGCCAACCAGTTCTGGATGACACTTTCGGTCAGCTCGTAGTCACCGAGATCCTCGTCGGTGAACAAGGGGAATCAGGCTATCAGTCTCCAATAGTCTGGATATCTGCAGATGCACTGATGTTGTGGTATACCCGCGGGTGGGTCTTACCTGGGAAAGCTTTCTTTTGATATCTGCATTTACAACAGGGGATCCATCAACCTCCCTATCGATCAAGGGTAAATGTTTTTCCGCAGACTTTTCACTCCCTTATTGATGATCTCCTGCAGAATGGAGGGCTTTATGGTGGAAAGGTATCCATCACACTCGCACGCCTCGAAGATGATGGTACCCGAGGCACCTGTGCGAAAATAGAACCAACGCTGTGAGTTTATTCCTATCGTACCGTGTGCAACCTGACTGGACCATAGCCGGTTCACGATCTGTGCATCAATTGAACAATCTGTGCATCACACCGTTGACAGCCCAAACAACCTCCTTCATATTTCAGTGAGATCGGATCAGATGGTGTCACTGCAGCGTTAACTCGCATGGGAGATGCAGCGGGCTCCCAGTTTAAACACATGTAACCCCGTCACTCTTCGATATTTCACGGTATTAGACGACAAAGAAATGCAATAAATGTACGATCAATAACCTATACAATATTGCACAAGCACTTCTCAGCGCGCCTCAAATTACAGCGAGATTTGGCCTCGACGATTTCGGGGTAATAAGAATTCGGAACATAGTCTCTATTTTTGGAGGAAGCAGATCTTGAAGATAGTCGGGGTTGCGCGAATGAGAGACACTTGACGCGTTGAGTTTGAAGGAGATGTATTCTGAAGTGTCTGAGAGTTTCATTTTCTCTTGACTGGTTCTAGGTCATGCTGAGGACGATTCTTGGGAGTGCCTATACGTATGTGACTAGGGAAGTTCGGAGTGTTAGTCTGTCATTGACTCGGCGTCCAGACCCTCGCAATCCACTACTATGCAAAAACTGACATGAGGTGGTAGTTCCACATCAACTTCAATCCCCACAAGTGCCAGTCTGAGTCTGTGAGTGACGATCGATATAGAGCGACATGTGGACAGCAACTTTTGGGGTGCCGGTCCGAGTCTCGGCTTCCAGGGGAGGCTGAGTCCGAGTGCCTGCCCAAACGCATCCGGACGAAGACCCGCTCGATACCTCTAGCTACGCCGGAGAAGTCAGGACCGGAGTCTGGACCACGACGACATTAATGACTGGTGGGCTCCTCTCTCCCTTGTTCCCTCCTTTGCCATCTTTGATTCTTCTCCGCTCCTACTCCGCTCGGCCCTCTCCAAACCGCTGACTATGCACAGCCACAGCCAGGCTTTAAGCAGCGGTATCAATCGCGCTTCCAGGTTCGCGCAGGTACTTAAGCATCGCACGGGCTATGACTAGCAGGCCTGTACGGAACGCCTGCATCACAAAGGCATTATTGTACATCATGTCAAATACATTGTTTAAGTATCATCAGACGACACGCTTCACGTCTAGTGTCATGGATATGGATGTTACATTGAGCGGTGGTACGGTGTGCGGCGGTGCTAAGGAGTGACTGTCGTCCGGTCAGTCATGAGACACGCAAAAGAGGACATAGCAACAGCCGCTGGGGACCTGTGAAAACCATCGCGCCTCGTTGGCCGCAGGGTGCAGAGCCTTCCGCAACCTTTTCGTAAGAGGGAAACAAGGTACTGACCTGACGCAGACCAAATGCAGACGGGATGCATCAGATGCATGATGGTGTCAAGCTGGGGCGCGCGCGATCAAAACAACACTCCCATTCACTCGTGCTATCGTTAGGTTTGGCTGGAGATTTCTCTGAGTGGAACGTACCGTAGATGTGGGAGCCAATCTGAAACTGACAAAGTTTCTCTTCCACCCATCCAGATCAAAGTTCTCCTCGGGTAGGTAAGAGCTACTTCAAAACCGTGTGTGCCATTATGGATAGAATAGGGTATTGTAGCTTCCACAGAAACCCTAGACACAACTACAGAATAGCCTCATCAGGTCACCTCCATCGCTAAACTTCTTTCACCCTTTCAAAGTATAATACATATACCTGTCACCGCATCAGATCCATCTGGATTGTCCACATGACAGTCTGGGAACTCGGTAGACATTGAGCAAATATCCGATGGACCTTATCTAAGAGACGATGACCGAGCACACTCAAGAGGGACTTAAGGAGACTCGTCGCCTTCGAGTCAGGCCCGATCACCACAGGTGCCGTGAGGGCGGCGGGTTCAATAAGCTTGAAGAAGAATGGAACGCACCAGACTCGGCAAAACCCTCAGTCAGGCAGTGGCGCAGTGGGTGGGATACCACTGCATTCAAAGTACCCAAAGTACGGCTCTTCTCATCAGGTGATTCGCTACCTCACCCTGCAGGCTGCTGCTGGGTGATGATTATTCCCTTCGGACTTCGCCCCTGAAACATTCCTCGGGTTATCACATTGTTGCCACCTGTTGACATACTTACCGCAGGTTGCACTAGCTGCACTAGATCGACCAAGCCTTGTGAGCACGGACTCGCTCGGGCGGCACTCACGGCAAAACTCGTCCAAAATGCCTTGGTCCTGACGCATATGGGGTCTGCCTCTGAGTGGTACTGGAAACCAAGCATGTCTTGAAGTGGGACCACATCTTACATCGGAAAGACGGGTCATCGCCGAAGCAGCGACTGACCACGTGACACCTCTGACGCTCAGGCTTGGTATCCAACTACTGGTCTCCATTGATAGAGTCAATATCTCAAATCTTGAGCCCGTAGTTTCCGCTAGAAAGGTACTGTGGGGGAACCGGTATAATTGCGGTTAGGTCAGGCCTTCCGCTGATGCCGCATGACCTGTAATTGATCTCGCCACTATTCGTAGGACCGTGTCGCTCCAAAGTATGTGACCCTCGAGGAGTAATACTTACCAAAGCGTGTTTGTCGAGGTGCTCTCCGGGCTTGGCCCGCCGTGGGTCGAAAGATCCATCAGACATGTCATTCGAGCTAGTGCATGCTTATAATCAATGATCGCCATCATGGACGTACCCACAGCCTTCTGAAAGAAGTGAAAAGTAAAAATTGGTTTTGGGTGCAGGGAAAGACCTTTGGATTTCGGAACCAAGAATCGTGACCAGCATGAAAGTGGTTGATGAAAGAGTCAGCGATTCATCCCACGCTGCGAGAGCTTCGAACTATCGTGGTGCCGACGATTGGCCGAAGAGCGTTTTCAGGCTCCGACGTCGATAGGATGCGCATCTTGTTCCGCTTCCTCGACGTTGGCTCACCTTGAAAGCTTCTGCCCTTTTTCGCCCCACCCACCCGAACCCCCTGCATGCCCTGGTTTCTCTAGCCTTTCCTCCCCTCCCTTTGCATGTAGTGTCCATAGCTCGTGTTCCTAGCAATACATTTCCCCTCGTTCGTCTCGTCTCGTGTAGCTCCACACTCTATCGACAGTTCCACGACAGTCCCACTCTGGCAGGCCTTCCTTGCGTTGGGCCGGAGTTTCCACTGCTCTAGCTTTCTGCCGCAACACCACGTTTAGCTGGTTCAGGTCCTGTGCTATGGCCAGCTCACTTGTGGAGGGCCCGTCTCACGGAAGCACCAGGCTCATCCTTCCCCTCTTTTATCATCTGCTCTCCAGGGGTTCCCAGCCGAACTAGATCGTATGCGACTCAACACTGACTAAGCAATTCCGGTCAACTGATTATGAATTCAAACAACATTTTTGGTCAGCCTGTAGTGACTGAGATCCCCTTCGGTGGACAGGGAGGATCAGGCTGTCGACCTCCAATGCTCTGAATGTCGTACTGATATGGGTACTATACCTGCGGGCGGGTCTTATCTGGGAAGGTTTACTTCGATAGCCGCATGCACAACAGGCGGTCCATCGATGCTCCTATCGATCAAGGGTGATTTTTTTTCCACAGAATCTTCACTCCTCGGTTGACGGTCTCTCGCAGGATGGAGAGCTTTGTGATGGGAATGTACCCATCATAGTCGTCACCTGTGTTAAATTTCTTCTGGCGGACCCCGAAGATACCTAAGAGTAGCCGATACACCTTTACAAATATGGAACCGACTCTGGGCTCAGCGATGTTATTTTGAACGTCAGTGAACCCATCAGAGCTGTCTGCTGAATTACTTCATATTATCGTGCAGTGTGCAAACTGGCCGGGCTGTAGCTGGTTCATGGTGTGTGCATCAATTAGACGAGCTGTGTATCTCATCGTTGATAGCCCAAACAATTTGCTTCGCATTTCAGTGAAGTCGGATTAGATAAAGTACCCGCAATGTTAACTCGCGTGGAAGATGCAACTGGCTCCCAGTTTAGACACGCAACTCTGTCATTCTTTGATATCAGACAACGAAGAGACACAATAAACGTACAACCAATCATCCATGCTATATTTTACAAGCACTTCTTAGCCTACTTCATATCACAGCGAGATTTGACCTGGACGATTTCGAGGTTATAAGGATTCCGAATGTAGTCTCTGTATCGGAGGAAGAAGCAGATCTTGAAAGGTCCCCTAGTCAGGATTCGTTGACATTTTCCTGGGGAATGCTGTGACCGGGGCTCCCTCTAGCGTGGATCATACCTTTCTCAGGGTATTCCTTTGTGGCTCGCGCAAGATCATAGGGTGACTTCTGCTACTCTGATTGATGCTTTGGGAATCCGTGAATCCCTGAGCTTGCCACCGAGCGATTCCCGCCTGCGTGCTCAAGCTCCGGTCAAATTTATGAGACAAAGTGTCTGCATAGGTTGCTCCTCTATGACTACCTCTTGGCGGAGGGCATTTATATGACCAGGCGACTGGCACCGCCGCGCAGCTCACTCAACGTTCCAGAGAACCGTGAAGCGCGTGGTATAACACAAACATTTTTGTGGACGTTACTGTTTCTTTAGGATTCGCGCGTGTGCTGGACGGAGTTCATGTACAAGATAGTTCGAACCAGCTATACATTAATACCCGGCATTCTGGTTGTTATCGCAAACCCCTATCGACCTGAATCACATCAAGTTGTATCACTTCGTCACCCTATGCATCCAGCATCGTCTAATCCCTCCCACCTTCTGCAAACACAACTGCAGGCGTCTCGGTACTCTTACTTGCGATTGGATGTGACGACAGGCCAAACGCAGTGTCGATGCCTTCCACGTGGTTTTGCATCTTTCTCCCATGCATGTCGCGAATGTTCAAGACAAAACGAGGTATGACTGGAACCATGATTGTCATAATAACCATGACAAGCGTGAGTTCCCAGGCGGGCGAATCCGGATCTATCGACACCATGTTGGTGAGATAGAAGATTAAAATCCTTGTTCAAGGACAAAAACGGTCAGAATTTTGTTTTCGTGCGGGACAGCTTGGGAACATTATTAGGTAGATGGTACGAATGGATGGGGAAGATGCACGAAAAGAAACCAAGATAATGGAGAGACCTACACAAAGAAATAAGCAATGCCCTCCCTCACGAGCAGCTTCATGTACCGGTTGAGTTGGAATTGCTTCGTCACCGCGTACATCGCACGCAGTTCCTTTAACACAGGGATAACAGCGAGAACGAACAGCAGAGAGCCCATACAGCATCCGAGGATGACAGAAGTCTTCGTGGCAGTTGCATCATATGTATAGGTGCAAAACCAGACATCATCATCCACTTGGACCTCTGTAACTGAAGGAAGAGCCGCTATCCATTCAGGAGAATGCTCGTGATTTTAACTGTAAGGCATACCTGTGTCATGGGCACCTTGGTTGATACTCATGCCCACATTGACGAGCCCCACGATCATTGTAGGTATGTACACCAAGAAGAGAACACCAATAATCAGCTTAGATTGACTCCACATTGCATAAATACGCAAAAGCATCAAAACTGCAATGGAAGTCAAGGTTGAGAGGGATGAATTAGAAAGCATTGCAACTGACGGTCTGCAGCGATAAGGAACACTGCGAATCCACAGCTGCATATTAGGAACGATATAATGCCTTGAAGATACGATGCCTCATTTGAGTGTCACGAAGTGCTGTAGAAAAATGCTCTTACACCTATGGAACAGTTAGTAATATAGGATTCCCGAAAGAACACAAATGAGTACTTCTATCGCAATTTGTTAGCAAATGATCAGATAGTATACAGCAGAAAAGCTGACCATCACAGAGTGGGGCACAAAGGTGCTCGCGACTTCACGTACTCGTTAGTATAGCCTGCGTCAGTTTGCATCCTCGAACGTACAGAGCCAACTGAAGCTTGTCCGCGAATTTAACGTTAATCGTGATGTACTTGTATGCAATGAATCGCGGCGGACATAAACTTACACACTAGAACAAAGACCAACATAACGGACCTGTTGGACGAGTCAAATGGGAACATACATAAAACTGCAATCTGCAGGGCTTTCTACGCACAATGACAAACAACGTCGAGACCCACGACCAGGGCTTGCACTGTTGTAACATGATTAGATTGAACGTAGCACTTGTTGCTCGGATAGTTTCGATAACTAACCCAGACATACTCTATCTTTGCAAATTGCTAGGTATGAGGTGCGGGGTAGAACAACGAGCACAAATACCTCTTGACCGAGTGTAAGGACTACCAGGAATTGTCGATCATGTGTGAAAAAAGTTGTGCATCAGAACAAATGCGTCACTCAACTGTAATCATAGCCAACAACAACCACCATTGCGGCTGTGTTAACTCCGAGCTAAGATTAATAGACCGCAACTGTGACTGGGCTTACTGGCAATGTAACCATTTTGTTGGAGTGTCCTCAGGATATAAGAAATATTGGAAGGCATTAGGTGCGAACTGGGGCACGGTCTGAACGAAAAGGAACGATGGGCAGAGTTACAAGACGAGGAGCAGCGTCGTCATGGTACGGTTCCCTGGCGTACCATGCGATACACATGCATGATGTTAGCTCTGACCTAAGGGCAATTGACTTTACGATATGTATACAATGCCCTATCTCATAATGCATAGCGTTAACGGTCACATTCACTCATCTATGCATTATCAGGTGAGCAATACGGTGCACCGAAGGGGTAAGTTTGTCCCGACATCTTCCAAGTACACATTATGAGATATCGCTCATGCAACCTGAATATGAATATGTTTCCGAACTTCCAGGCAATATTATTTACCGATCGGGATATCAGTGCAGCATGTGCGTGTGTCACAAAGAAATTGAATTATAGACAAATCTGCAGAATAACCTCAGCAGGTCACCTTGTCTCCACCACCGCATCAGACTCATTAGGACTGATCACATCGCAGTGATCCGATGCGCCCTGTCCGAGAGACAAAGATGGAGCACACTCAAGGGGGACATAGGAACCTTGTCTCATCGCCTCAACGCCACGCCCTTCGAGCTAGGTCCGATTGCCACATGAGGGCGCCAGATTTCAAACTGGATGAATGGAACCCACTAGGAACGCCTCCGGTCGGACAGTGGCGCAGTGCGTGGGATACCACCACATTCAAAGCACTCATTACCTCACCCCGCTGGCTGATACATTATTCCCTTCGGCCTTCGCCCCTGAAACTTTCCCTGCCAGGTCTACATAACATTGCCGCTCATTGGAAATTACTGCAGGTTCAACCCTTCTGAACATGGCGAAACTCATCCAAAGATAGCCTGATCCCGGCGCATACGGGGTGTCCCTCTGAGCGGAATTGGGAACCACGCATGTCTTGAAGTGGGACTATACCTTGCACCGGAAATAAGAATGTCGAGCGGGTCGTCGCCAAAGCGACGGCCGAACATGTCACGCCTCTAACGCTCGAGCTTGACATCCAAACGTCATCTTCGTTGATGTAGCCAACATTTCAAGTCTTGAACTCGTAGTTCTCGCTAGAAGGATGATATTGTTCACTCCACGCCGAGATCGCATGCAATTCAACGCTGACTAGGAGATTCCAGTCAACTGATACTGAACGACACTGAATTGGGTCGGCTTCTAGCTACCGAGATCCCCTTCGGTGGACAAGGAGAATCAGGCTGTCAGTCTCCAACAGTCTGAATGTCTGCAGATGATGTGCTAAAGAGCTGGTGCTACACTTACGGGTGGGTCTTACCTGAGAAATCTTTCCTTTGACAGAACAAGGGATCCAATAATGTCCTTGTGGATCGAGGGTGAGTGCTTTTCTA
>JBBPUP010000203.1:17590-29457 GCA_038094735.1 Exsudoporus floridanus
ACTGAGGCACGAAGTATACCTCGTCGGCATCACTCAGTGCCTCCCTCAATGAGCCCATCAACGTTCGTGCTTTGCTCCGCTTGATGAGGATATCCATTCGGTTCACTGGGTTGAGCGACAGTATGGTCGAGAAGTGTTCAGTGGCTTGGGTGTAGTTCCGACACTCCATTGCGATGTCGCCGAGCTTCTCTAGCCTCCCTGTGCATCGTTGCTGAAAATCTGTGTGGACCAGTCAGACGGGAATGGAAGGTATATCTCACGCATTTACTTACCGAGTTCCCACCGCGATTGCTCATCGTGGAAATTCGGGTCATCTCCCGCTTGTAGCCCGCTTTGCATCTGCCGGAAATACTTGACTGCCTCCAGGACGCGACCGTCCTGTTCAAAAATGTCGCAAATCGCCTGGTAGATGACAAACCTTGGGATCTTGAACTAGCACAAAATACTGTGTCAATGTCCAATTTTAAACCGTCATGTAAAATATACCTCGGCAGCAGTATCCAAGGTTTCGTTCGCTGAGCTGCGAATCAACGTCATGCTTGCCCACTTAACCAGCACAGATTTTGGAGTTGGGGGACCAAGGGACAACGCAGCAGAGTAGGCCTGAAGTGCTTCGTCATGTTTCTCTGTGCTCGAAGCCTCGTCTCCAATTTTTTCCAGCTTCGATACGCATCGGCTCGTAAACTCTGATGCTAGGAATTAGATACTCTACCGAAGGTGCGACAACCAAACTCACTAGGAAGCCAGTCCATGAATAACTTGTTGGTTCTTACGTCCTCGCTCATAGTGCTCGCGATTTCGAGAAGAGACTCTGCAGAATTGATTATGCGACCTTCGGTATACAGGAGTTCGCATTGATGTTTCCGCTCGTGCGCGCGGAGGAGATGGCTGAGGCGATTAGCTTCGTTTTGAGAGTCCTGGAGGGCTTCTTCGAGATGTGCGACTTTGCCGTCTAACAGACACGGACGTCAATCGGACATGAGTCGGAGTAACGATGGACGCACTCAAGTCTGTATTTTGGGCGCAAAGGGACTCGATTATTTCATTGAGGTTATTCTTCTCACAACTGGCTGCGTGTCGGGATGTATCAAGTTCTCCGCGGAGTTTTCGTATGGCGTTCTCAAGAACCACTATTTTTTCGTCTGCTTGACATTGACGTCATCAAACTGGCGTTGGGCTATCAATGAACACACCTCGGTCCTCACTATCAGCGTCTTTGCTCGGTGGCTCAATCCCCCGCCCACCGGGTTGTTGATGTGATGCACTTGCATCGCCCAAGTAAGATGACGGAATGATATCACAGATATTTCGAAGCATGATCGTCTTGTCTCCACCGGTCGCAAGGCCATTTGGTGAAAACGCCATGGACTGCACGAAACGATCATCCTGAATAACATTCCCGATTTGAACGTGCGTCGTAGTGTCCCAGAATGACACTGAGGAGCCGCTGGAGGCCGCGATGAATGTGTCGTTTCTTGCCAGGGCGACACATGTGGGATAGTTTATGCTGTGAATGGACCATTCGGAGAGCGTTGTCCCGGTAAACGCGTCGAAGTGGTTGATAGTGCCGTCATGAGATAATGCGAACAGCCGTTTGCTATCGCTAGCCCAGGCAAGGGATTGGTTGAAAGCCGAGTTGACTCGGATTAGGACCTCAACGGGGTCGCGACCGTTTTGATTGTTGTAAATCCGTACGGAATAACGGTCCCACGTGGCAGTGGCTACAAGGCATCCATCGGGTGAGAACTTGGCTGCAACCACGGTGTTGTCGTGTTTCAAAGGACCGAGTAGTCGATGCCGTGTCGAAAGCGACCAGGTACATGCGGTTTTGTCCTCCGATCCGGTCACGATTTTCGTCGCGTCCGGTGAAACGTCCACCGCAAACACCTGTTTGGTGTGTGCTTTGAACTCGGTAACCTTTTCGTGGGTCTCTGCATTCCACACCATCACCTCGCCGCCAATCATCCCACTAACGACCAGCCTTCCATCTCTTGACACCACAATAGACGAAACCGTACTTCCCGCATCCATTGAGGTCCCCGCCTCCTTGCCGTCTTTCACTCGCCAGCGACGAATCTTCCGTTCGTCGCACCCGCTTACGACGTGACTCTCATCAGCGAGGAATGCAACAGACCGTATGCTATGTCGAACTTCAAGTCTGGTCTGTTTTGCTTGTTGGTGAACGCTACTGGAGGAGGAACTGTTCTCATTCAAAGGCTCTTAGTTTGTCGTCAATATTAATAATTATCACACTTCAGGTGCTCGCCCAGGTACTCACCACGCCTTGATAACCGCCTGCTCACTCTCTCAAGCATACTTGGCCAGGTATCCGAGCGATAAAATGATGAGTGGTGCGCAGGCGTCTATTTGCGGTACGCCGGGCTCATGTACACGTGTCACATTATTCTGCATCAATTCACACCCCTGGTTATAGCCATCCCTGGGCGCTCACTCACCCTAGTGGACACTTTTCCCATCAAGCTTCGATTAAGTAATCGATAAGTCATATTCGTCGTAGCAAGAGCGCGGCAAGGTTGGACTACCGGCTTTGGAAGTGACCGCGAGGGTTGTCGCCTCGGCATATCACCCATGGTATGAATCAGAGTGCAGATAGCTATTCCGTGCGTTTGTCGCGCTCCCAATGTTTTGCTCAGCCGGTCGATGAGTGACTCATCTGCGTCAGCATTTACCTTGTACCGTCAGAGTAAAATGATTTTCGAGTGATCAGTGCGTAGCTTACTTTCTAGTAGCCAGAATATTGTCCACAGCAGCACCCTTGGACCCGAATTCCGGAATAAGAACTTGTTAACAGATTTAAATTCGTTGGGACCTATCATAGTATATGGTATGTTAGCACTTGTTATATTTGTTGCATGTACTCGTGTCGAGCTCCAATGCTATACACTTCTGTTGTATTAAAAACATATAGTGAATGAGAAACACTATATACATGCAAGCTCGGGTGGGTCTACTACATGTATGAGCTCAGATGTGTACCACACAACCGAGTGCATATGTCCAGCCAGTATCGTCGAGCGACTCGAGCCCGCCTGTAGCAGACGAATTCTTTATATGTATATATCGTGTGTGGCACAGATTAGCTACACAACCATTCAAACGAACGTGTCTCTTCCAAACTTCGAGAATACGTAACACTCGTTTTGGTGTGCAGCTGGAATGATACCCGCACATTGGATACTATTCGGTCGAATTTCTGGATAGCGCCCGGGCAACCCTGAAATGGAATCACGATGCTGTTAAGAGTTTGGCATAAGAAGTAATGGCAGGAACTCATTTGAACTTGGAGCTTCAAGTTGTGCGAAGATGATTCACTGACTCAGGAGCTTGGATCCTCGGAGTCGTCACTTCGTGTCGGGTCTGAATCATGGTATGAAGGACCAGGTGTCTCAATACGTTCGAGGGTGCAAATGCCGCCTCACGTGTACCTACTACATGAATCATGACCATTTAGCGATGGTAAGAAGTGCCGACAGGCGCCAACCGCACCTTCAATGATTTGGTCCTCACTCCGTCCACCATGCCGGCCTATCATTACTCAAGTACCGCATGATACCTGAGGTTCCATGCCACAAATAGTCTAGCTCAGACCCTGCAGTGGAGTAGCTCGATTGAAAACTTTTGAAGCGCTCGTTCAACCGAGTACTTGACGTTATCATGCCCCGTTCAAAAGACACCTCCACGGATCAATCTTCTCTGTCTCCATCCCTTCCTCTTTTATGGCGACCGCAGTGCCCAGCTCTGCCAGCCACGGCCGTAACGCTGTGGCCTCCATGAATAGCCCACCTGTAGGGATTTCAGTGTCTAGGTGCACAAAGTGCAGCTCGAGGCAACTGCCGAACTCCAGGAACCTCGTGGTTTGCATCGACGGGACCTCGAACCATTTTGGTAAAAAGGTGTGTGTGATTGCCAGGGATTGCGTTCCGTTTCCTTGGCTCACCACTGTACCTAGAATACCAACGTCGTGAAACTGTTTGCAAAAATCGATCTGGAGACGGGTCATCCGCAACCAAGACAGTTTGCATATTACTCCAGTGGAATTGGCACGCGTCCGAAATCCTTACACATTTTCAACCGTATGGAGAGAGCAGTCTCTGACAAATTCGACATGGCCATTGCATGGTTTGAATTTGTAACATCTATTCGCTTTCGATGTAATGAGACTTCATGACAGGAATTTGGAGGAAATTGTCGAGGATGCGTATGGCTGGCTAGCACGGATGTACCAAGAAGGGGATCAGATATATCTCTTTGGTGAGTTTGGTTCATCGACATGGTTCTCGAGTTGATGATTGTGGTATAGGTTTCTCTCGAGGTGCATATCAAGTGCGAGTTCTCGCGGGGATGATACATGAGGTATGAGACAAATGAGTCGTTTTAATCATCATACTGAACACTTGCATCAGGTTGGCTTGATAAGGACGCCAACGGAGAAACAGATTGGGACGTGAGTGACTGTTGTGTTGCTCGCGTTCGCATGACAAACAGGCTCTGGGCAGAGCTTATGATCACTATCATGCAATTCGTTCGGGGAAACCGAAGACACGACAGATCGCGAGGGAGTTTAAGAACACATTTTCTTGGAAGGATCTGAGAGTGCACTTTGTTGGAGTGTGGTACGTTCTTTCGTGTTTTTATTGTGTGACAAAGAGCCGATTGTGTTAGGGATACGGTCTCCTCCGTTGGACTCGTGAGGGGCGACGTCTTCCTTTCGACATCTGCCTCTGCAGCCCATGCTTGTAATTTCCGACATGCTCTTGCTCTCGATGAGCTCCGGGTCAAGTTTATGCCCGAATACTTCCACGAGATGAACTCTCAAAGGGGCGATAGTAAAGACGATATTTCCAAGTACATCGTGCAGAAAACGGATGTTACTGATCCCAACCAACGCCGTTCCCCGGTCACCGAGGACAACAATACGAGAACGTCGGAGATCAAAGAAGTTTGGTTTGCTGGCAGTCATTCAGACGTGTGCGTATCCTTTCGCAACTCAGGTTCGGGTGGCTAATGTCGTATATACTGTGCAGAGGTGGCATGAACAGACCGGGAAAGTCATATCAGGCTGGAAATGTCTCGCTGCTGTGGATGCGTCGAGAAGCGGCTGCGAATGGTCTTATCTTGAAGCCGACAGATATAGTTTGGGTGCCAGACGACATTGACTTTGGTGTTGCCAACTCGATGAGCCGCATCTGGAAAATGGTCGAGTACCTCCCCATCAAGCATCAGGTCTCGTTCAGTGGCGCTGGTGATAATATTCGACGGTATGGAGCTGGTGTGGGGTCGATTTCTGTGGCTAATCATATGCCTTAGGTGGCACCGTATGCATCCCCGTCGTATCATACCTGGCCAAAAAGTCCATGCCTCAATTCTATTTTCAAGTACATATAAACCTCAGGCGACACTGGGAGAGGGTTTCGAAATACCAGTCATCCAGGCAAAATGGGCTGATACCGAACTGGACCAGGAAATGTGGGACACAGGAATGTTCGACGGTACGGCGGCAAGGGAATTGATTACCTACTTGGGCGGTCAACAAGGTGTTGCACCAATATATCTGGATAGGTTGCTGTTCATGCTGCGATTCAGTGAGCTTCTTTCTGTGATCGTCCTTACTTGCTGTGTAATACCTCCGCCCGCAGAAGAGGGAAGGGAATGTGTCCGGAAGGTCTCTGGCTGGCGAGAAACATTCAAGAGCCTCGTAGAAAATCGTGCTGGCCTAGTGAGGCTCGTCACCATTGTGGCATATTATGAAGCTGGTGGGTTTTACTTTCGTATATCTGGTAGATTTTCAGACGACGGTTCTTGGTAGCGTTCGACGAGGAATCCAATTCATCTGGAGCAACCACCCAGATTCAATTCAGTCAGGAGGTGTTCGATGACGCAAAGGCATCTTTTAGAGGTATCCTATCTGCCTACAAGCATCGAGACTGTCCAAGAGTTGTTGCTCTACTGCGACCCTTGACAAGGCACCAGGTCCTTCGCCAGCAGATTTTGACATCAGATGTCTTGCAAATTTTCATGGAGCTTTTGGACCAGATCGTGGGTAAACCTGGGGGGAATTTTGCGCAGGCGATGGATGGCTTGGATTGCCTTGTAAAGTGCAGTGCGTCCGTGCTTACCCTCATTCCGTACCTGGGTTGATGCCCCCGTAGAGGAGTTACAAGCCACTCTCATCGGACACCTCGATCCTCATCGATCAAGGCTTGTGCGGATGCTGGATGTCACTGGTAGTTGTATCATGCTTATTGTAGACCAAGTTAATCTGTTCACCTTTCAGATCCCGATCATTTGACTGCATGTCTTCAAGTCGTAGTGACCCTTTCTGGAATTCAGGGCGGTGAGTCTCCTGTACTGTTGTTATCCTGTACCAATGGTATTGATGCTCAGGGGTCTATAGCGAAGATTGCATGTGCCGCTCTGAAGCCCAGGCTCCGTGAGCTGGCTGGAAGGCATGAGGACTCCGTCGGTATGCTTGCTGTTGAAGCATTACTTGCTCTGTATGATCCGAACGAAGAAGGTAAGCCCAGCATGTGTCTGGATTCCGTGCCCAGCATCTCACCAAATGCACAGAGCAACTTCGCGTCGGTCTCCGCAATCCGAACTTCCGGGCCAATATAGCCAGTACCTTACTTCGCTTGAATCCGGACAACAACCACACCACCACTAACAGCAATGAACTTACTGGCTATGAGATCTTGCGCCATTTGTTCGGTCTCGGTGAGCGATGTCAAACGAGTTCGTTCGACCCTAACTTAGAATGCTCGTGTTAGGTGTTGAGGACCTCAGTGAATCCCAAAGGAGGTTAATTAGCGAACTAAAGGTGGCAATTGTGACAGGCAAGGCACGCGAACGTGCAGCTGCGACCATGACGCTATTGAAACTATGCGATAGTATGGCCTGCTCCAAAATTATGACCTAAGCTCACCATCAGACAGCTCCCAGTATACGTGCTTACCTCCGTGAAATCGGTATCTTGAGTGTATTCATCGATATGTTGCAAGATAGTAAGGGCGCGCTGCTTTCTGCGTATGCGTTGGCTACATGCTTGAAGTACAGTGAGCTCTATTTTACGCCTTGGGTATCTACAACGCTGAGGGTCATATCAGATGATATGAAGGGGTTGATCAAGGACAACGACGACCTTCCGAAATACATTGTTGGCATGCTAAGACTGGATTATTTCGACGATGCATTGGGCCAAGCCGAAGGGTTCCAGATTTTCGGCGATATTATGCAACATGGTAACGTGCCAATAGGGCTCCACGATCCCCATGTGCTCATCTGTCCGATCCAGCCGACCTGAGAGAAAAAATCAAGGGCTACGATATCACTGAGGTCCTCAAGACGAAGCTAGGGGCGGGGAAACCCAAGGAAGTCAGGACTAGCTTGATCTGTTTGGATATCTTCAGGTCTTTCGGTAGGTGCTGCAACAAAGAAAGATGTGTATCGATCTTATCTGAAGTGTCCCTAGACAAGGATGGACCATGGACCCGCGAGCTTGTCGGCAAGAGTTTGGATCATCTGCGAGATTCTGAATGGAAATTTCAAAAAGCAGGTGTGACAATCCTGTCTGCATTGGCTCAGACCGGTATGGCCGCGTTCCCAACTTTCCGGATGAATCTTAAAGTCTGTCCCCGTCTCTAGACCACGGTGCAGCTGCCATCAAGGACCGCTTACACGAGATAGTCGAAATGCTCTTGCCACCCGGTTATTCATTAATCGCTTCAACTACTACAGCTGTGCCAGGTCCTGCTTCCCCCAGCTCGGGCGAGGCACGACCAACAGAAGGAGAAACGTTACGACCAGTGCAAACCATGTCACCAGATTCGCCGTCCAAGCCACCTTCATCGATATTCGGACCCGCATGTGCTTTGCGCATCTTGGCTCAAAATAGCAAGTATTCAGTGTATTTTGGGAGGTAGAGCTAACAAGAAGTTGGTTTAGGAATGCTATGCGAACATGCACGGGGCACGTCACAGTATGGAAGCTTGAAGGATTTGCATCTATCTGGGAACCTCGTTGATGAGGCGGATACATCAGCGTGGCAAGTCAAGACTCCAAACCGGGGTTGGTTCTTCCTGAGTTACTTTACGGAGGGGCGAAGGGCTGAAGATTGTCTTAGCTGACGTGATCGATATGCTTGACAAGATGATCAAAGCCGTCGACGAGGAGCTCTCGGAAGAAGGTCTCATGTCGATTGGTGACACGGCACTACCACACATTGAGCACTGGGATCGCCTTGCTACCCTAATCCGTGACAGATCGATCGCCGCGGTGACCGCTCTACCTTTGGCGCTGGGTATATCGGCGCTCACAATTGTCGCCGCCGTGGTGATCACCCCATTTTATCTCTCCTTTGGAGCCTACAAGTGAGTAAGAGATCCTGGAGATGTTACTGCGACGTGTTCTGGTTACTAAGCTGCTGTCGTAGGTTCTTTAGACGGCTCGTAGCACGCTATGAAAACTCTCGTATCCTCGATAAGCTGCGCAGGCGTGAGAGCGCAGCCTCTCAGGGTGGACATGAAGGCGACAATGGTGAAAACCATGGCAGTCGTAGTGGTCAGGAGACTGAGGCGGTTCAGGACGGGCACGAAGATGAGGGTGTTCAAGAAGGTGGCAATGTTACTGCGTAATGTTGAATGGTCATTGTTACTTGTGTGCTTCTATATGATGGCTTCTTGTTGCGATCGCCTGGCGGTGGAAATGTGCATACAATGTACAGGACAGTCACTTTTACCCCGCTCTATGTATATATGCCATTGTCATCTGATAGGTCCTAACGAAGTTCATACATACAGTAGGGCGTGAGCTTCCCCCAAGTTGGAGTTTGTTGGACCGGCTTGTAGCTCACATTCCCAAATAAACCATGCATTTCGTAAAATGAACCGCATACAGGACCTGGCTGCCATCAGACACGGTTTTGGGGTAGACCGGCGATACCGTTGCATAGCACTATCACATTCCAAGCTTCTTCGGCAGCCTTACCATCATGTCCTCGAGATTTGGGACCCTATAGTCCATATAATGGATCTCCATGACGCTGCTGCACCGGGTCGAATTGTTGGCAATATTCGGAGTGGTGTATTGGTGATGTACGAAGTTGTGTCACTGCTGTCTCTAATTACAAGACTTAACAAGGCATTACTAGGCCTTATCGGGAATCCTGGATTCCCGTATTCAAGATTGCGGCTCGTGACACGGCAACTCACCGATGACACGTTTCAAGGATCCCTGAAGGCACGAGTTATCAAGGATGCATACGGCTGGCTGGCACGAACGTATCGAGGAGATCAGATTTACCTTTTTGGTGAGTTTTGTTTCTCGTCGTAGTTCTTGCAGTTAATGATTGTGCTACAGATTTCTCTCGCGGTGCGTATCAAGTACGAATTCTTGGGGGATGATACATGGGGTATGTGCCGATCGGTTCCTCTAATCATTATGCGGAACCGAACTTGTACGCCAGGTCAGCTTGATAACTTGATGCTTACATTTCATTCCCCGTCCGGGATCAGGTGACCTCGCCGCCAATCATCCCACTGATGACCAGCTTTCCATCTCCTGACACCACAATAGAGGAAATCGTACTTCCGGCATCCATTGAAGTCCCCGCCTCCTTGCCGTCTTTCACTCGCCAGTG
Source organism: Exsudoporus floridanus (assembly GCA_038094735.1). Taxonomy (NCBI): domain Eukaryota; kingdom Fungi; phylum Basidiomycota; class Agaricomycetes; order Boletales; family Boletaceae; genus Exsudoporus; species Exsudoporus floridanus. Next base: position 27,246 of record JBBPUP010000203.1, read on the forward strand.
ACGAATCTTCCATTCGTCGCACCCGCTTACGACGTGACCCCCATCGACGAGGAATGCAACAGACTGTATGTTATGTCGAACTTCAAGTTTGGCTTGTTGTAGGTGAACGCTACGGGAAGAACTGTTCTCGCCCAAAGGCTCTTGGCTTGTCGTCAATATTAATGACCATCGCACTCAAATACAACCGCATGCTCATTCTTGAAATCATACTTGGGCACGTATCAGAACGACAGAATGATGGGTGGTGCGTAGGCGTCTACTTGCGGCACGCTCGGCAAACGTGCGTCACATTATTATTTTGTATCACTACTTTCCTATCAAGCTTGGACCACATAAGCAATCGATAAGTATCTTTACAGTTGTGCCCAAATAGCATGAGATTTGTACCGTTTCAACGAAGAATCAAACACGCTCACCCCCTCCACCGCTCGTTGAATTACATCCGATTTTTTATTGTCCCTTTTATCCAAGGCAGACGTCGATTCCGATATCGAATTCTATGAGATCTGTCAGTGGGGCATGCAGACATCTCTGTTCCCAATTTGGAATGTAACTTGGGCAAAAGAAACAACTACAAATCTTACGCCATTGCTGTAACTGACATGCTGTTCGAGGCACAGCTTCTACGAAAGTCATATTCGTCGTAGTTGGGCGTCGCGAGGGATGAACGTCCTGGACTGCCAATTTGGAAATGAGTGCCGGGGGTTGCCGCCTCGGCATGCTGTGCGGAATCCTCGATTCGCGCCACATGGTGGAATGATGCCTACGCATCGGATACTATTCGATTGAATTTCTGGAAATCGCCCGGGCGACTCTGATGCTGTTAAGAAGTGTATGAACTCATTTGGACTTGGTCTCCAAGCTGTGTGAAGATGACTCACTGACTCAGGGGCTCGGATCCTCGCAGTCGTCACTTCGCGTCGGTTCTGAATCATGGTATAGGACGAGGTGTCTCAATAAGTTCGAGAGCCTGAGTGCAAATGCCACCTCATGTATATACATATACATAATTGTGACCCTCATGCTAGCAATGATGAGAAGTACCAACAGGTGCCAGCTGCACCATCATGATGTGATCCTCATTCTATCCATCATACGTGCTGGCATATCAAAGCTGCAGTGGAGTGGCTTGACATTATCATACCCCATTCAAAAGGCACCTCCATTCCCTGTCTCTTCCATGGCAACTGCAGTCCCAATGAAACAACCTTTTTTCCTTTATATATATACAACCATTACTTCACACCTTCACTATTTCACATCTTCACCCTTTCACATTTCACAAAGTTCTATCATATTCTATTAACTTCTATGGTATTCCATGCCAGCCCTAAATGATGGTCCATGCACATGAGCTCCAGGTATATAAGTAAGGATGTCTGAGCCTGTATTTTTCCCTTATATTTGAAATTGTATTTTCTTAATGGATCCTCACTTTGAGCCTGTGCAAGCTTGTTTCAAATTTCAAGTGTATCCTATCCTTCACTACTAGGCTCTTTGCCTCCTAGCATCCCCCACTTCCTATTCCTTTACCTTTCAAATCTCTGCCTTCATCCCTTACTTTAAGGCAATGTTGTTACCCCTTCAGAACCTTTACCACTTTCTACCCAACTTGAGCAAGTTCAGATAAAGAGCATCAGACAAGTGTTAAACTGCAGTGGCGTAAATCCAGCCTATTACAATGGTGTCAGCAGTCCTTGCAGCTGGCTTGTTGCAAGCTCTTGTTGCCTTTTCCATTCTCATTTCCTCCACTTCCAGTCATAGGACTCTTTGCCAATGACCACCCTAGCCAGACTCCAGGGTTAAGAAGAACCCACTTGTACACATGATGTGCATGAGTATAGTACTTGGTGAAATACTAGTCTATATGGTCATTTGCTGTCTAAATACAGATAACATTGCTTTTGGGGATGGTGCACCACCCCTTATTATCAGCTGAGATCTAGCTGTCTGTACACTAGTTCCTGTGCTAGTGGGACTGAGGTTTGTGTGATCACCTCTGATGTCATGTACAGTCTGTTAGGAACCCTTTATCTTGATTTGGGTTTTGTAGACAATTACCATAGCCAGGTAAAATCTGGTTTCTCCCTCCAGCTGATGACAACTGTTTGTGTTTATTTCCTTTAGCAACCCCCCTCCTTGCTCTTGGTGTGCTGCTGTGCACTGTCAGACAAACTGTATTAATCCCTTTTCAATGTGTTCAGGGCATTCT
>JBBPUP010000204.1:17495-36942 GCA_038094735.1 Exsudoporus floridanus
CCCGCTATATATAAGTACTATGCTAAACAACAACACACGACCTCAATTATCCTCTTTACCGATGAAGAAAAAAAATATTCTTAAACCCTAGCAGGCGCAACACTACCGCGGTTCTGGTCTCTGACTCGATTATTTCGCCTGCTTAACGGGCTCACGTCTGGTGATGAAGTTGAATTGGATCCAAGTAAACGGGCATACAAAACTCATCCTCCTGGAATCACGGGTGAAACCATCGTTCCTATTAAAGCTAGTTATCAATTCACAGCTTACACCGCGCATTCAAACACAGTAGTATTTAGGTCCAGTACTAGTAAACGACAGCTCCCAAATGCAATAACCCTATCTATTTTGCATCGATCATCATGAGAAACAATTTCTGAGAGCTCGCAAAACATACCTGCAAATATTTAGCCTGAAACTACCAGTTTTGATGCGCATTGAACTCGGTAATCTCGCCCTTGGTGAAGTCAAGAATCTCCTTGCTCAACGGACGTGATTCAGCGGCATCGATAGTCGTCCAGCACTGCTGCATGAACGCCCACCGACGCTCAGTCACCAGATTACAAGTGGGCCGTCTTGGAGTTTCCCGGTTCGAGATGGCATACAAGACTTGGAGGTCGTGAGGAAAATAATCGTAGGGCACCTGCCCAGTCAGAATCTGTCGATCGTTCACATAGTATCTGAGTATACACGTTGGAATAGTGCCACGAACCTGTAGCATCACGCATCCGAATGAATACACATCGCTGAATAATGTGGGCCGAACGCTCGGTGGTCCCTCTCTCCCGTCCTCGGGTACATGAGGATCAAGTAATTCAGGAGCGGCCCAGCGTAGAGTTCCTCCCGCATGGGAGGATGTGGCAAACGTGGATCCACCAAGTTCTGTCAACAATGTCGACAGACCGAAGTCGCAAATACATGCTCTTCCATTCCCGTCAATGAGCACGTTTGACTGGACAGACTGTGTTAGCGTTCTGACAAGACCGTTACAAAGCGCGGCACTACATACACCGGATAGGTCACCGTGCACGACAGAACGCGAGTGTACTATCAAGAATATTAGTTAATTTCAGAGTGACAAAGGCACGAATGTGAACGAGCCACTCACGATAGTGTACCCCGGAAGCGACGCCCTTGAGCTATGAAACCGGTAAGTTCTTTTCCCCAATGGTATCATCAATATACCTACAAGAGTAAGGATCTCAATCGCTGGCAGGCTGTCATGACGCTCGCACAGATATCGAGTCAGAGGGCCATTTTTTACCCATGGGCTCACTATCGCAGGGAATCGACCAAATCCCGTGGCAGTTCCAAGGAAAGGTAGGATATTGATATGTTGGAGACTCAGCCAAATTTCGATCTCTCGACGGAGTCGCTGCAAAATGGTGGTGTTAGCCGGCAATAAAAGTGGTTAGTGTATCCCGGAATGACCTGCACATACTTTTTGGTCTTTCGCGAGGTCGCCGTCCAAGGTTAAATAAGTTCTAATGGCTTTGATTGCGACCTGAATTCATCAGTAGCATTTTGCTTACCACAAGAGGACACGCACTCGAATCGACTCCCCGTTTGAGTGCAGTAACCCTCCATATATATCTGCGAACCCACCGCGCGCGACGGGGTCACGACCCTCTGGAATGACATGATGTCTCAGATCGCTGGTATGAGTGCACAGATCACGCAAGTTATGTCCAATCCCATCCTCCCATTCCGTCATTCGACACACGCGAATACGTACCAACACATCGCGAATATGTTTCAGAGTGACTGATCTAAACCGAAAACCTCCATCCGCCACGGGAGTCACCGGAATATCCAGAAAAAGGTCCAGTTGGACGACCGGAAGGCTCCCGCAGATGTCTGCCTCCTTGAAGTACGAATCAGTTGGCGATTTGAGTCCCTTGTTGGTGGGAATACACTGCAGATCCTTCACGAGGTCGGCAGCCCGATCCCATTGCTGTGAAGACAGGACATCTACTAGTGCGAATTGTACAAGGACACGTGAGATACGGTAGCCCACATCCTGGCCAGATTCCTGGTTGAGGGCGACCTGTCGTGCGTGGGAACAAGCGTATTCGAGCCAATGAAGCAGTGGGAGTTGAGTCCAGCCGAAACGTTCTACGGCGTCCCTGGTGGATGAACCCCCTGTGAGTTTGATGGAGGTGGTGTCCGGGGAAGAAAGGTCGCTAGGAAGTGTGAAGTACGTGAAGTACTTGATGTTCTCCGGCACAATAGATTGTGATATTGCATCATCAACAATGTCACCATTTGCATCAGGAACACTTGGAAATTGAGACTTCACACCACTGCCATAGTAGCGTCCTTCCAGGCTTTCGTCGTCCATCGCGAATAACCGGGCCAGGAGCAGCACATCATTCGGCCCATAGATTTTGAGCAAGACATGGCAAAGTGCGACAGCAATACTTCGTGGAAGTTAGCAAGTGTGACGATAGAGAGAATGGACGTACTCGTTGCGCAGGTCTACCGACTCACTAGAGTCTCTGACCATCCAGAGGGTGTATGACCCGTCAATTTCGTCGTACTCGAAGCCTGCCTTGGTTTGAACTGGCTCGGTCTCGATAGTTCTCGCAGCCAGAGCGTCAGCTAAGACTCCAGATGGTGGCGCAAATATTTTCGTCAGTGTGAGGATCTCGCAGGTCCTCACCCGAAGATTGTTCGTGGAATCTTGATCGCAGAGCGGAACATCCATCTTCCCGCTTTTGTCTCGGAGTCGCCCGTCCATAAAAAAATTGATGCGCCGGATGACCTGATCACGGTTAAATGGTGCGTCGTATTCGGCTTTGTCGCCACAGGGGAAAATATCTTGCCGCACATATGTCCCCAGAAATACGGAGCCCATTTCGCAGTACATTTCTATGACAAAGATGGGTGAAGTGATAACAAACACCAGAGATAACATACCTACTTTCAAGGATGTCATCTTCGGGGGCAATGAAAACATCGTCACCGAAGTTGCGACTCCCCCAGTCGCCTATGGCTATTTGGTCCGCTGGTAATAGTTTTTTTCCACTCATGCGCCTCCAGAAAGCAAGAAACATCGGGGCCTTCTTCATGGCTTGCTTGTCACTCTCAGATATCGAGCCAAGTCCTGAGGCGATCGTTCGCAAGTCCTCGAGGTAACTAAGGAAGAGTAAGTCACCTCACGTGTCGTCGATAACCGACTCACAGATCGGTATCATCCTGGAGGGCTTCCAGGTATCTCTGAGGGTTCTGTATTATCTTTCGGACAATATCTGATGCGTCGGGTGACTTCTTGGCGCAACACGAATCTAAGAAGCTGTTCCCATTCTGACCGAAATCGACAAACGGAAAGATGTCTTGATAGTGTTTCTTTGTGTCAGCTGACAAAATGAAACAATCCTTCGGGGGCAAGTACTGAACAGGTGATAATGCGAAAGACAAAGGACCTGGATTCTTCACGGGTACGAAAGGAATTGTCGACAGTTGTTCACGCAGCTTCGAAATGGAGAGTTCTTTATGAGCATGGTCAGAATCATGTGGCACGTGACACGAGACATGGACGTACTTCCGTGTAGGTGTATATGCTCAAACCAGATTGCTGCAGTATCTAGGTCTGGTAGTGTGCGTTCTGGCGTCTTGAGATAGTCGATAATGGTGTCAGCGGATGGGTCATCTTTGACGCCTAGTTTCGAGAGGTCGCGACGCAAAGTCTCAGAGACTTGTTGGAAGCCCAGCTTCTCCCAAATGGGCGATGCGAACACCTGTAGAGATGCATCAGTGGTTTCGAGTGGCCGAAACTACACGGTGAGTTACCTCGTTCGGGCGAGCAAGTGACCCACTTTTCGTCGGGATGAATGCGACTTTAGCGAAGTCATCGGGTTTATAAGCACGGTAGCGTGTCTCCAGATTCCACAAGAGATATTGAAGCGCAGAGCGCCGAACTCCCGGTGTGTCCGAAGCAGCTTTCGCAATTATTTTGTCGAGGCTCGGATACTTTTGGATACCGAGAGATTCAATGAACGTTTCCACTACGAACGAGCCAGGTGGGTCGACGATGCTTTGTAGAGACAATATGGTATGCTGTGGTAATGCGAGAATCGGGAGACCGAGTTTGCGCACATCCTCATTGGGCAAAAACAACTCAGTTGCAGATACCCGACCATGACTCTCTGAGTAGAAAACTCTCCTTTCCCTCAAGTCACTGATTTGCCGATCGGTCAACTTCCCCTTGTGAATGATTGCCAGATACCGTAGAAGGCGAACATTGGATACTCCGGAGGCGACGCTCTCTAAACTGTGGAATGTGTCACCACGGGTCAGAAGCAACCCATACCAATCTGACGTACCTTCCGATCATATCTTCCCAGTCCATCACTCGACGCACGCGAATGTGAGCCAATACCATCCAGATATGTCGCGAGTCCATCGATCTATACTTGAAACTTCCCTCAACTGCAACAGGAATCACCGGAATGTCTAAGAAAATTGCCTCGTTTACGATCGGAAGGCCCCCGCAGATGTCAGCCACGCCGAAATAGGAATTGGCTGGCAACTTTAGTCCCATATTGGTGGGTATACATACTAAATCTTTTACGAGTTTGGCGGCCCGGTCCCACTGCCGTACCGACAGGTCTTCTACTAGTGCGAACTGAACAAGGACACGTAAGATGCGGTAGCCCACGTCCGAGGCCTGGCCGGACCCCGCGCTTGAGGCAGGGTGTCGTGCTTGGGAACAGGCATATTCGAGCCAATGAAGCAGCGGGAGCTGAGTCCAACCGAAATACTCGACGGCACCCTTGGTAGGCCCTGGCATGGCGTCCACGTGGATGGTGTCCGGAGAGGAAAGTTCGATGGGCAGCGGGAGAAATGTATAATGTTTGATATCCTTTAGTGCTATCTTGACTCCGTGACTGGAGTGCAGAATACCCTGGGAGGCAAATTGCTTGTAGAATTTCTCTCGCGCTTCCTTGGCAGAGGGAGTTGAAGGCGGAATCTTGTTGAAGTCATCCCACCAAGTGAAGAAAGACTTCATTGCATCCTGCGTGACTCCAGATTTGAACTCCTGCACGATGTCGCCGAATCTGAACTGGGAGATTTTGTATCTGTTGATGATCTCGAAGCGTTGGTATCGCTCAATATTCTCGTGAAGTACCATATATGTCTTGAGGAATGCTATGGGTTTGTTGTTGCGGCGGCACCGCGGATCCGACGCACATGAGATCCCGACGTCAGACACGATCGGAAACGGCGACTTCGGCTCGTGGCAGCAAGAGAAGAAAGCATCCTGTAGAAGCTTTGACACTCCCCCATGCGGTACAGTGGGGCCGAAAGCAAAACGCGCCATCGTGTACAAACCCACGTCCGTTGCGGCTCGACCACCCTTGGATTTGGCAGCATTCATTTCGTGCTCGTAGATTACCCGTGCCAGAAAACCACCGGCACAAAGGACTTCCTTGTTCCAAGCTGTCGACGACATCAGTTAAGAGTCTTGGAAGACTCTGACTACCTATATACATACCTGCAATCTGACCATTCCTGGTTAGCCAGTCAGTGAATATCCTCGAAGTACCTCTACGTAACGTGCTTACGCCAAATCAATTGAACCACGTTCCATGGTGGGCAAGAGGTAGGCAGAAATGTGCAGTCCGATGCCAGTTGTTTGGTTGGTACTCTGGCCCTATATCTGATATGAGGATCACGTCGGTAATTTGCGCATCAAACACTTACTACGAACAGACGGCCACTGTTCAGTTCAGGTAGCGGAATGTCAACAGACGTCAGACAATGAACCCGAGATACGTACCTGTCATTCTCGGGAACAATGCCTTGCGAACCGAAGAGAAGGCGGGCAAGATGCTTCGCCTTCGGTTCATCCGAGTTTTTGATGCCAACCAAGGAATCGTATTGCTCAGAGTTAAACTAGTACGAGGGTGGTCAACAACGAAGAATCATTAGAATGAAGAGTGCCTACATAGACAGCCTTGCATTTAAAATCGGACGGTAGCCGCTTCATGCTGGATTCCACTCCTCTCTTCATCTCCGACTCCGGACCCAAATTAACGCTAGTCGTTGCGATATACAAGTCATGTGTGATGGTGTTATTCTTCAGTATACGATCAACACCTCGGGAGGTGCTAGCTGGACGATCTGCTTCAGTACGTTGTTCAACCAAGTCTCCGGTAGTAACGACAAGAGGCGTCGACGTCGAACTCGAAGGGAACGCCGATTCGTCGGCATCAACCGTGATGCTTTGAACTAGGTGGGTCAGAGATGTTTAAATGTGTCTAGCGTCGCCTTACCAGTGCGTTGTATGGATGACACTGTCAGGGTTCCTTCCGGTGTTGTCGGATTCAAGTGTCCGGGAATCGGTATCTCAACCTGTGATTCTATTTGCTTTTGTATATGCACAACTTGCTGGTCGTCGAGATAAACCAAAAAAATGTCGATGTTCGTCAGGAACGTCACGGAAGAAACTAGGAATCTTGTGAGGTCGACGAGTGCAGGTAATGGTTCTGGATTCCGCAATTCTAGCTCAACCGAGGTCCACGAATCCGGTGGACAATCGGAATATGACTTGTATAGCTAATCCTTGGTGGTCAGCATGTGTACCCCGAGAATGCAAGGACTAACCTTCCCATCCATCCCCTTTGCAAATTGCAATGATTTTCCTGGACCAGTGGTAAATGAATAACGCTGTGCTTTAAATCATGATAGAGGACATCATTACCATTGGACCTTACGAGTGGTCGATCCGATTTGTTCAGAGTACTGTAAAATCCTGGATGCGAGGATGAGCCTCCCAGAACCACCAGACAACGGAAGGATACTCGCCAACCCCGAATGCGCCGACCTTGCTGAGATCATCATTGCGATGCGCTGATTTGCACCGGAACACGGATCAGGGTCTACCCCCATATAAGCGAATGAGCATACCTATTTTTCCAATCCTCTCCCAGTCTTCGTCTCCGAAACCGCCGCCATCGTTCTTGATGATCCACTTGTGCACCTATTGTAAAACCAAAATCGAACCGAATCCTGAGCAAAATAACTGAAACTCACTTCGAGTTCGCTCGCAGGTTGAGATATCTCGGGCTGTTTGCTCTGAAAATGCACCTGAACGCTGTGTGCCCCGGCATCATCAGCATTTTGGATGAGTTCTCGAAGTACTGGTGCGACGAGTTAGGGAAGGTTAAACCCCATAGTTTAGAGAACAGCGTACCATCAAATGTACCAGGGTAGCGAGCGAGGATTTGGGGATTGACCGACGCTCGCTGCTTGACGTCGACTTCTTGTCCGAGACCTGTGTCCTGAGTCGTACTGTCTAGGTACACATTCAACTGCCAACGGCCAGAAACATACACTGTGGTCAGCCATTGCGTGAAGCTGATGGTTCTAACGAAAGAAGCTGGAGGGAGAATGGTGTTGAAATCGTTGGCCGATGTATCCAGCGCCCTGAGGCGCTACTGAGATTGATCATTGCAACCTGGTTGGTCGATAATTATCGCACGAAGCTGATACTAACTTTAGCTTGAGGAGTCCGTATATCCATATTCAGGGTCCCCTCTGCCGCATGACCTATTTCCGAGTGCGCGCCGGATGAAGCAAGTTGGATATCCTCGTCCGGCGATCACGCGAAAACTGCCTGGAATGTAGAAAGACTGAGGGTGAGGATAAAGAACATAGAAGAGCGGATGATGAAAGAGATTAATTGGAGTATAGCACAAAGGTCATTTAGCGATGATCCAGTTACGAAAACTGATATGAACGGCCAGCCTACTGATGGCGTTACTGCTAAAGCGATCAAAGTGACGGGTTCTCGGAAACGAAGGTTCGGTTTACGCAATGGATGGCTTGCACGCGTACCACTACTAGTACAAACGATATGGCATTTCTTGTATTCATGACGTTGCACGAAAGGTATCGAAAGCCGAGCATCCAATCTGTTAGACGAAGCAACACGACAACATCAGATACATGCATGTCAACATACCCAGCAACTTCGATCAAAAGTAACACATCATAGCGAATTCGTGACAAATGCAATCAATGATTATTCCTCTCCGAGTCAAAAAACGCAACCAGCTGTCCAACGGGAATCTTCTTCCCCGGACCTACCAGCGGCTTATTATCCTTGCTCTTCTCGGACTTGGACTGTCGTCGCAAGACCAGCGGATCGACGAACCGACTGGATTGGGAGTGAGGGTCCACACTGGCATTGTTCTCGGTCCGAAAGTCCGTGGACTGCGACCTCAGACGGTGTTTCGACAGAGCGGCCTGATTACTCTGCAAAGACGGCACGACATACGTTGACTGTGCCCTCGCCCTCGGGCTCGTCGTCGAAGCGACATGCCCAGAGTGCCGGTCCTCCGTACCCGCGAGTCTCGCCACAGCTGCCGCACGCGCCGCACCCTTTTTGCCAACCGTCTCACCGCCGCCATACTCGTCGTCATCGTCCTCGCTGCTCTCCATCGCAGCTGAGAAATAGGCGGTGCCCATCATCGATTTCGTCCTCTCCTGTTCATATTCGGCCTCCACTTCTGGCGGTGCGACGATCGGGCCGCCTAGTGCGACCGTGTAGCGTTTCCGCCCACCGGATAGCGGTGTTGGACTGACGCTGCCGCGCCTGGCGCTTGGAATGCTTGGCGGTGGAAGACCACTTGGGGTGGGTGACATCATTCGCGTGGGCGGCGACGTGGGTGCCGAGAATTCGAGGGGGGGAGACATTGGAGGGAGGCCAGAGATAACCATAGAGGTCGGTCGTGAGGCTGCAGGGGGAGAACTGGCAGGGGTATGCGTTGGGGAGATGATATCGCTGGGGCTGGCGTAATCTCCTGTGGGGTATGGAAGACGTGTGCCTGCTCTGGATGGCGTCCTTGATGACCCGACACGCGCAAGAGGGGGACTTGTGGATTCGCGAGCCGTGAGCGATGGTGCCCGGCGAGGTGTTGAGATATTGCCCATGCCCGGTGTGCTTACTCCGCTGCCTGGCGGAGATATCGAGCCAAACGAAGACTCGTGTGCGCTTACGACCATTGACTCAGTTGGAAGGACTGTACGCAACTCGGGAGACTCGTGAGCTGCAGTGTTGGTGGATAGGACAGCAGGAGAGGTCGCAAAATGTGCCATTTCTCGACCAAGCTCAGTGATACGTCCTTGGAGCTCAGTGATGTCGTCTCTGATCGTCTCAAGGTCTGCTTCGGATGACTGCGCGACTTGCACCTGTTCAGTCACTTGTTCTTGTTGTTTTTCTTTCGTACGTTCGTTTTCCTTGTCGACAAGCCAGCGCTCGACATCTCCCATTCGCTCCTCGAGAGCGCGCACATGGGACACAGTCCAGCGTTCCAGTTTCTCAAAGCGTTTGGCTATAACTAACAGCGTTCCTGCGACATCCAGAGTCCCTGCGGGAGAAAATAACGCATACATGGGGGGCTGTTCGCGTGCGGGAGATCCACCTGGTGATGTGCCCCGCTGGAGCGAGATCGGAGAGAGATTAATGGGTTGTGCTGCCGGTGCAGGTGACAACCTAACTGGTGTCTTGTTTGGGGTGGGTGATGTGGGAGAAGCAGATGCTCGGGGGGTAGAGCCACCGGGGGGGATCTTAAGATTGAGGTACGCAGGATCTGCGTACTTGCTCGAAGAAGAGGCGGGCCATTCCTTGTCCTTTCCCTTGTCCTTTTTCTTTTCCTTTGAACGTGATCTAGCTTCCTCGATCACCTGCTGGGCGGGCGTGAGGGGCTCCTTGTCCTTGGTAGGAGTGAGTCGTGACTTTGCGGCTTGCCACCAGCCCGGAACGCCATCCTTGGCGGACGAGGCAGGCGAGGGAGGGTTGGGTAGGGTCTGGGATCTACTACGCGGGGGAGGTAATGCCTGGGGAGAACCAGAATTCATCATGGCCAAGACACGTCCCTCCGTCGCGCGCCGTTCTTCTGCTTCTCGGGTGAGTATCTGTTCAGCTTCGCGCCTGCTTCGGTCGCGTTCTCGTTGCGCTTCTGCCTCCAGTTCGGCATCAGATGGGAGGGCTCGGCTCCCTGGCGCAGGGCTGATGAACGAGCCGACCCGCTGTGCGATGTTTGCCGCGAACTGGGTCATTGACGCTGTGGGCGACTGACTACGCACCCAAGTGCGATCAGGATCGTCATCGTCATCGTCGTCATGCTCGTCGCCAGATTGGCTGTCTTCTGAGTTTCTTCTTGATGCAATGTCGTTACGAAGGGGCGAACGTGGCCGGGGTGGCGGGTGTCCATAGACGGGCTCTGGCTGTTCGGTGTCGGTCAGCGAGGTTCGTTCGATGCGCGTGTAAAAAAAAAGGATCGCACCAAGCCCAGCGATGTCGGAGGTGGCAGCGATGACGCAGTCAGACGCCGCTGTTGAGCATGTTGGATGGACTCTGGAGAAGGCTTAGGGGAGGAGAGGGCGTTCAGATTGGCAATGCTCGGAGACAAAGAGGTCGTTGAGGCGGTGTTGAGGGACTGCGAGGACATCGTGCTGCACGGCGAGCGAGGGTGAGTTTTGTGCTTGCTCGCTGTGCGCGACGACGAGCACGACGTCCGCGAGGCTGGCTGGGGGTGAGATAGCCGTCCAAGTTCACGACAGGCGTGCGAAGAACCTTCCTAAAGGAGAATCCCTCGATCTCGCCCGCCTCAGGAGAAATTTTGGGCGCGGGCAGCGTGGTCGGCGCTGACGGCGACGCGGAGAGACCTTCATTCCATGACCACGACAACGAGTAGCGGCCATTCATGGATTCAAGACGCGCAGAGACGTACGTTCTCGTCCACAGTCCACCTCCCGGAGCTCATCAAACTGCCGCCCAGGCTTGAGGCGCTCTCTGCCTACCTACAGCATCAGCGAACACTGCTCGCACGAACGCAAGCCGATATCGAAAGGCTGAAAAAGCTCAAGGCAGAGGCTCTCGCGTCTCCGGAGCAGTTCGCGAATCGCAGCAAACTCCAGGTATCCCGCTTTCTTTACTCGCTGTGCCACCCCATTGGTGACCTTTGGGACATCTGTATAGGAGGATGACGTTCCCACTTCCCAGCCGCTGAGCACTGAAGAAAAGATATCACTACTGCAAGATTATCATCCTGCTCAATCCTTCCCAGCCAAGATTGACTGGGAAGCATTTTCGTCAAGCGGTCTGTATTTGCCACCAAATCCGTCATCACCCGCCGTACTCATCGTGCCTCCCCGGTTATAGATGCAACACCCCTGCGTACCCTCGCCATTCGAACTCGAATTGATCATACTCAACGAACTCTCCCTTCCAATACCCAGGCATCCCCGCTCTCTTTTCTTCAGAAATTCGTCAAGGATGCACGTAAAGTCATCCTTGACCCCGTATTTGAAAAGTTATCCACCTCCGCTGACATGGTCGCATTTTCCAACTCTACGGTCACTTCTAATCCTCACGTTAAATCGTCGTCGAACGATCATAATCATGTCCCCACTCTTACTTTACCATCTTCCCTCTCTGAAGACGAAAACGAAGAACACCAACAAGGGCCTGTTGTTCAGGAATCCACGACCGCCATTCGCAAACGCGAACGCGCTCGCGCAAAGATTCGAGAATTGAAGAAGCGCAAGATTAGAACAGACTCGGCAGTTGGATGTCAGCTCGGAGAGGAAGAGTTTGATGGTGTATTCGTCCGACACGACATCGAGGATGAGAGCGCAGAAGTGGATGTGAGCCTGGCGACGCCACGATCTTGCCTATCTACACTACTGGATGACCCTCTGGACCAAATCACCGACTTTATGGATGCTGATAGCGCGGGCACGATGACTCTCGAAGATGTGGCACAATGTACGAAGCTGCCGGGGACCCGTCAACGTATCGTTTTCAGGCGGGATAACGTCGATCGGCCATTTCGTACACGTAAACCATCCCTGAAACTGCAGTCTCAGTCTTTGACAGCAGTGCCGGAGAATGCGCCATCGCCTGCCTCACTTCTTCCGATGCCACCACACAACCTCGGTAAGCGGTGTCGCGACGTCGCGGATGTCGACGACGCAATCCGTAAGCCGAAGACGGAACCACTATCCACGTCAGAAGTGAACGCAGATACCAATAAAAGCAGATCTGACACCTACAAGCAAGCTTGGACCATATCTGAGCAGCACCTTCTCGAGCGGCTTCTGGAAGAGATTCCTGACAAAGAACGGAATCGGTGCGTGTGTCCGTGCATCGTGTCCTATCGGTTGACTCATGATCACAGCAGGTGGGCTAAAATATCGCAGGCGATGGGAGGACGGCGGACCCCCAGACAGGTTGCAAGTCGTGTACAAAAGTATTTTGAGAAGCTAAAACGTTTTGGGGTGGATGTGGACTACGAGGGGAAGGCGAAATCATAGCTGATGTTACATGGATGTAGAGTCCTTGAGGAGATGCTCATTTGAGTGTAAGTAGGATTAGGCGGGCAGAGGCAAGCTCTTGTAACCCTAACCCTAACCCCAGACCAGGGGGCATGTGATGAGCCAGCCGTTCACGAGGCTGGGTGACAAAGTACTCACTCTGTCCGCCGCACACAACGACCCGGGTTGTCTTTTGTCCATCGTACCTGCCCCAGATCGAGCACAACGCTCCAGACGTAAACCAGCACGATGTCGATTCAACGCTTTGATCCGAACAAGGCTCAGAATCTCATCGAGGTGTGCTCTTCGAATATTTGACTAGCACATTGAAATCACGTTGCTCATCATGAGAATGAAGATCGAGAAACAGTACGTGTCTGCATTCCGTGTGGGTCGACTTGTCGCGCTGATGAATCTGTGTCCGAGTCTAGATTCGCGGTGAAAGCTGTCGAACATGCACAAGTAAGTTTGCATGCTGGCGATGTACCCTGTCAGTATGTTTAGCTCCGACCGCCGTTCTTATCTAGACCTACTGGAATCTTCTCGAGAAGATTCCGCCGCGTGAGCTCAGATTGTCAAAGTTGGTGACCGGGTTCAATTGAATTGATACCTCCGTGGAATAACAAATTTGTCGAGCTAGGTTGGACGATGAAATCTTTGAGCACACGATCACCACGTTTCCCGAGTTTAATGCAGAAGGGCACGAGAAACTCTTGAAACTCGACGAGGACTGGCTCAAAAGTGAAGAAGGGAAGAAGAAGTGGAGAGATTTCATCAATCAGTGAGTACACCTTGCAGTCTGTTATCTTTCTCGGAGGATGCCACATGTCTGTACATGAATGGGTGCTCACCAACGGTCCTCTGGGCACCCTGTAATAGATATGAAACTAAAGTCAAGGATTTCAACTTTGGTTCTCTGATACGTACGGATGCAACGATGGAGTATTCCGAGAGAAACACCATTTTCGGTCCGCTCCATTTCGTTGATCGCGTGTTTGTGCTAACTCTACGACTGTCACACAGTGACACGGATGCAGTTCTATGCCATCGAGGTGGGTACTTGGCCAGACAACTCACCCTGATTTGATGATGGATTGATGGCGTGACGCCGCATGATAGATTGCTCGCAACCGGTTCGGTCTCAATGACAAGGCGCACGAGATCGCCAAGGCTGATGCGGAGAAGGAGCGCCTGAAGGAGGAGACTGCGAAAGCCGTCAAGAAGCACGGAAAATCGTAGCCTCCGGTATATGTTGCAGCTGACCAGTTTTTCGTCACATCAAGACTTCTAAGTTAGTACAACTGTGTTCTCTCGCTGGGTCAATGGTCAGAGCGGCCATAACGTGGTCGCCAGCGCGGAGATGATTTACCCGTGGACAATTGTGGGAGTGTTGGTCCGACGCGAGCCTGAACAGGAGCATATGACCCTGATAGAAGGGTGTCCCTCCTTGATGGCAAGGTTGTACAAACCTTGTTTCCCTGTCACACCGTCACGTCTTCCACGTGATGTGACGTGACGTGTCGAATTGTCACGCTGGCTGAAGTGCGGCTATGCCATGGACGACGACGTGATATCGATACACTCGGGCCCGTCCGACGACCAAGAAAATGTATCCCGCCGCGAAATCCTCGAGCCCGTTGTGCGGCGCGTCGTGGAGGCGCTCGGTGGCTACGAGGGTGGCGTGTACCGCATGGGAGATGAGGTGAACGGCTGCCTGCGAGATCTCAAGAAGTTGTGGCGCAAGGACGACACGGACGACGAACGCACCGTTGCACGGATTTTCTGGGAGACAAGGGTCCTCCCAAACGACCTCATTCCCATCCTCCTCGCGACCGCGGGCAAAGGCCACGTCGAGGACAAGCGCGCCATCGCGTGTGCAGATCTCGTCACTGCAATGACCTGGCCCATTGATATGGCCGAGGAGCTTCGAGAGCTGGACGAGGAGCTGGACAGGGGGACGGACTACACACAACTCACGCTGAGTGCCTTGAACTACAAAGCGGCTCTCCTGAGACCCGGCGTTATGCAGGCCCTGTTTGGCATCATGTTACCTCCGCTGGCGAAGTCTGTGAAAGAACGCCAGGAGCGTGATGGCCAAATTGTCAATGTCGTGCTCCATCTTATCCGCAATCTCACGTTCATCAAAGACCTCCCCCCGAATATGCATCTGAGTGCCGATCAGGCGGAATATTCTTCCCTTCAGACGAAGCTCGTCAAGGCATTGTCTGAAACACACACCCTCGACTTGTTGCTTACTATTGCCGGCAACAATGATCAAGATCCGCTATTCAATGCGTCAAACACGCTCGTTCTGGAAATTTTTTATCTCTTATTTCGGGGTATCAAGCCAACGGCGTTGACCATTGACCAAACCAAGGTAACCGGTCACATCGTCCATGTCTGGAACGAAACACTGAATGAAGTTCACGCAGCAACCTGCCCAGAATCTGCATCGCCTCTTGGCCGCCGAGGACAAGAAGAAGCGGGACATTGCTCGCAATGCGTCATCTCGGCATCCGCGATTTGGTACAACTATAACGGTTCGGCTCAATCCCAGCAAGAAGGCACCAACTGACCGTAGTGGCGATAATGCTGAGTCCTCGGCCGCAGCCGGTGCACCGGGAAGGGAGTCCTCCTCGAGGCCGCTGGTCCTTCACCGTCAAGCGGCGATTACTCAAGAATCTGGAAGTATATTGGACATTACAAAGCAACAAAGAGCCCGGAAGGCCAACAAGGTTGACGAGTTGACCAGAGAGGACAGTCTCTCCCTTGAAGCCAGATTGGTCTTGCAGGGATTCGCGAGAGAGTTTCTAGAATCTTCTTTTAATCGTATGCTTGGTGACTTCCTATCCTGGTGTGGTTCTCACACAGTTCCGCTTTGCGCGTAGCGTTTCTTTCTTCATTATTGAAGGACATCAAGTCGGAGCGACCCAAGATCACGGAGAAGGATCATCTTCGTCTCTTGTACACCACCAAGTGGCTACTCGAGTTCTTCCTGAACCTACGATCCAAGGAGAGCATCGTCGATGGCCGCCGGAGGTGGAATCTGGGGCTCGTTGCGGTGGTCACTGATAGAAGCTGGATCGTTTGGGTCCTGAAACGAATGAGGGAGGCGATGGAAGAAAAAGTTTGTTGCATATCGTTTTTAATTTTCTGCATTCTTTCGAAACTAACCGGTGGCGTATTTGTTTGGTCTTTCTAGCCCAAGATGTGGAACGAATTGCAAGCGGGTATAGAATGCCTGACGCAACTTCTTCTCTTGATCGACGACATGTCCTCGTCGGTAATCTCCGATCCTGATATCAACGACGCCGCGCGGCTGCTGAAGCAGCAGTTGATCTATAACGGCGATGTTCTTGACATCGCTTTGGAAAGTTTGCGATCTTACAAGGAAGGCACGCAGTCGTTGACTTATCTTAATTCAAGCGTGTATCTAGCGTATGCGCTTCTACACATGTTGGAACGCTGGGGGAAGGAGAACAGCAGTGCGGTGTACGTGAGAAAGAAGACGATGAGAAAGAAGAAGAGTCAAGGCAAGTTTAGATCCCCATTCAGCCGTCTGACAGAGCATGGCATCAACATGGTCCCGGTTATGAAGGGAATGGTGTTTTGGAAGACGATGGCGTGCCTGACGTTGAAGAGGAGGGTGACGCCGAAGAGGAGGAAGATATGGTTCATGAGACAATGTTCACTTTTGAAGCCTTCGAGATGGTACGTGGCCGAGCATGCACGCGCCGCACGGTTCTAGACTGACAAAAACAATCAATTGGGCCCGGTGGCAGAAATTCGCTCACTCCGAGATTACACGGACATTGCTGGTCTACGTCTCACGGTACAAGGAGTTTGACTCTCCGGAGTTAATGAAGAGGGCTGTGAACCTGATTCACAGACAAGTCGTAAGAGCGAAGGCAGAAGGACTGTATTTCAATGTGAGCACGGTTTCACGTTCCCGATGTGCGTTTACACACGCCTACAGGTTTCGACTATGCAGCTCTTCAAATCGATTCTCGATGATCAGAGGTCGCTTCCGAAGGACCAGCCATACAAGGATCTCATTCAACTGATAACGTTCATATTGCGGAAGTTCTTCAGGACCGTGGAGGAAGAGCCGTTCCTCATGATTGAGGTGAGGCATTCATCTTAGCTTATCTATTGCCCGGTGTGTGCAATGCTTATCGAGTTTCCGGTCCCTTGAAATGTAGGCGTGGTATCCTATGAACCGCGGACACTGGAAACAGTACTCCAGCTGGGAACCCGAGCCGAAAGCCAATCAGAAACGAGATACGACCGAAGATGGCAGTGGTTTCTCAGGGGAAGTGCAGGTGAAGAAGGGTTATTCATGGAGTGAACAGATTGGTATCGCCGTTGCTGCGCTCGTTGAAGAAGGCAAGTCTGAATTGGTGGAGTGGGTAAAGGACGTAAGTGGACACGCCTCGCCATGCTGGCGACACAAGGCTAAGGAACGTTTGTGGTCCAGATTCTCGTATTAGTCATCCGCCAGCGCGAACAGATCGTCGATGAGACGGATCACAACGATCGGGATGACGATGCGGACGAGATGGAGGACGCTCCGCGAAGAAATGCGGGTCCTTCCAAGGAAGCCCTGTCCAAGTTCACCGACTATGGTGCGTGTGGCCATTCCCAGAATGCATTGATGTTAAACTGCGCCGTATAGAGATTCCTTATATCAACGATGAGCATGCCGATGCTGCTACCAAGAACGCGAGGCTCAAGCTCGTGTTCCGTCTGCTGGAATTTACCCTGCTTGTGGAGGGTATGTAATGTGTCTCCAGCAGGATTGTTTTCAGCTGAGTGTTTGTAGATGCGGAAGAGCTGCAATGGGTCGTGCCCAGCGCGATCGTTCCGTCCGTTCTACGAGAGCGATTGAAGGTCGTCGATCAGTTCCAGAAAGATCCAATCGACCTGGAGGGAAAGAAGGCGAGCGAGATGCTGAGTCGGAAAACACGCAGACGCCGCAGGCGGCGATCGCCATCGCTCGGCTCCGACGTCGAGCTTCCTGATGACGAACCCCGACGGCGCAAGAAGGAGAAGAAGAAGAAGGAAGAGAAGAAGTACAAGTCCGCTCAGTTCATCGAAGACAGCGATGGCGAGTACGGCGACATGGAGGCATTCCTTGAGAAGGAAAGGGTGCTGCGGGAGAAGATGGCACGCGCAGCCGCCGAGGGCGGCAAGATCGCGACGATGCGCGCGACTGGGACGAAGAAGCGGCGAATGAAGGGGAAAGATGTGAGCGCAGAGGAGGACGATCCGGCGTCGGACGATTCCAACAGCGGCGATGAGATCTCGAGGTTGTTGCGCAGTAGTCGGTCGCCGTCACCCCCGCCAAACGGCAAGACGCGACCGAAACCGCGTCTGGTCCAGAAGCCCAAGGTCGACGGGACGATCGACATTTCGAGCGATTCTGAGCAGCAGGCAGAGGCGCCGACGTCTGCGGTTGTCCGGCCTACGAGGAGAGGGCGCCTCTTACTATCGGACGATGAAGTGTAGCTATTTGATATCTGTTTTCTAGCATCAATAACATGTTTTGCCTTTCTTTTTTTTTCCTTCTTGCTTTGGCTCGCCTAATAGGCTTTTGCAACAGGAAGATACGTCCCCAGGTCGGTAAGGGATGACAGGTGTACTGACTGCGTGACAGATCGTTTTTCTTTTCCCTGGCGATCCCCGATCTCGTGTACTGGCTGTGCAGTTCCCAACGCCCACCATCCAGGGCCATGATCCGATCGCATCGTATAGGTCTTGAACGCCAAGTCACCGTTAGGTTAGTCCTTTGATAGATTACTCGGACTGACTGCTGCTCGTTGACAGCGCACAGGTCTGGTGACCTGGCGAAACCCAGTTAGACTGACCGAAGCCCCAGCCCTATTTTCTCCCATAGACTCCCTTTTTTTTTTACGCGCGCGCAGGCTACCCTGTGTGGCGGCACCTCTTCTTCCCATTGTCAGGATCCCCGCCATCACCAAGTTTATTTATCTTACTTTGGGGGCGCCACAATGTCTACCGTCCGGTTTTCGTAGAGGTGGGTTATAACAGGCTTTGCATTTCTTTCTTTTTTTTTTTTTTTTTTGATGCGACGATGTACCATTGCAGGCATTACGGACGGGATGCAAGTATTATGGCACGCACAACGACATCGTTGGCTTCGGTCGGTCGTTGCCCCTTTATCTGCACGTAATGCGATCAGAGGGACACGTCACACACCCCCGCCCCGCAATGAGCAGACCGCCGGCTCGTTTGTGGCAATCGCTTTTCTTTTTTTTTTTCTCATGTTTGCGTTTTTGCTTCCGGCGTGTTTGGCGATGGCGCGTCGTCTGGGGAAATGTCTCTCCGTCACTCGACGACTGGTTGCTGAGGGGACAGGAAAACACACACACACACACGCTCGATGCTTGTGACTGAACTAGATGACATTTGGGAGGGGCGCGCTCCATTCCGTCCTTCATTCCCGAGACACCCTCTTTTTTTTCATTTTTATTTTCAAGTAATTTACTTCGTCTTCTCACTCTCTTTCCTCGACGTTATGATACCCCATTTGGAAAATAGATCTAGGGGGGGAGCGGGAGCAAGAAAAGGACGTCGATACGGTAATAGATAGATAGCCATCATGAACGGACCGCGACCTACGAGAGTTGCCTAATGAGACACTCAGGCCCGGGTGCGGTGACATACAAGGACAAACAAGAGAGAAGAAGGAAAAAAAAAAAAAAGGTACGGAAGCTATAGCTCTGTTGTGCGCATCTGATGGCCGTTTCATGTTAACGTTAACCCCTCCCCCCCCTTCTCTCTCTAGGACGTCGAGGCGGGTTTCGCTCCTTTTTTTTTTTTTCTCACCGCACGCCTGGCCGTAGATGGGTTGTCGCGGAGTCAAGGAGTCGACACTGTGGGCGCGATCAAGGTTGGGTATCCATCCGTGTCGGCGTCCTTTGCATGGATCCGTGATCGCAGCAGCGTGCACAGTGGCATCTCTCCCCTTTTTTTTTTTCTCCATCCCAAAAAGCCCTAGACCTATCACATCAGCTGTCAGCTGCCTTAGCTCTCCCTCGCACTCCAACACCTCCGTCTCCACTCACTCACCCTACCCATATAGTCTTCGCTCCCCCTC
>JBBPUP010000205.1:20576-34312 GCA_038094735.1 Exsudoporus floridanus
AGATGTCCTGGCTGAGACGCCGCGCCGGTCGACCACCGTCGTCTCCTCCACCTGTGTAGACATCTGCTCCTGAGCAATCGTACGTGTATGGACGTTTTAATGAAGCATCTGTGACAGAGCGGATTCGTTCTGCTCGCTTAACGCGCTCGAGCCCTCTAGATTACTGCCCTCCAGCGACATCGACAGGATCACGGCGAGGGTAGCAATGCGTGGGGGCTTGACTTTCCCCTTACGGACCCATGTTTTACGCGGCGACAGACATTTCAAGCTACGATACACAATCAGAGCAAAGTTCACAGCACGGGCATCGTTGCCAAAATCGAGACGACCACGGAATGCAAGGACAGCTG
Source organism: Exsudoporus floridanus (assembly GCA_038094735.1). Classification (NCBI taxonomy): domain Eukaryota; kingdom Fungi; phylum Basidiomycota; class Agaricomycetes; order Boletales; family Boletaceae; genus Exsudoporus; species Exsudoporus floridanus. The sequence continues at coordinate 20,927 of JBBPUP010000205.1, forward strand.
TCTGATCAGCAATCTGCCCTTCATTGGCGGTCTCTACTATCGTCCTCTGATACACGGTAGGGGTGTATATTTTAAGCTGACCATTCAGAAAAGAACGGGGTCATCACAATAGGTCACGGTGTAACAGTTCATGGACCACGTACATCACTCAACGTTGTCTCTTGGTAGGAGCCATCTGCCAACCCTACCCGCACTTCCGACTCCCAGGGTGGCACAGATTGAGTGCTGCCCTGCATCTGGATGACATGCGCAAGTTTTACGAGAATCCAGACGGGGGACAGGAATCAGGGTTCTGGGAGGTAATCGGTGGCCGACCTCCAGCTTCTGGAGATACCATTGGATGCGGCTACGAGTTTGGAAAAGGCGGCACGCTGTTCTTTACCTTAAATGGTCAACGGCTCATGCCGGGTGCGTTCATCGGGTGGCTGTGTATCGGCAGCGATCATGACACATATGCTGCGGTTGGGACGGACAGGGAGAATGCGCTTACGGTGAACTTGAGTGGAGAGTTTTTCAAGTGGCCGCCGCTGGGCAACGAGTGGGGTTGGAGGTTAGATGGCCACGTTAGGAAACTGAGTTCCCGGCGAACGCTTTTGGAGGATCTTCTTGCCTATAGCTCGTCGCGAACATAACTGCAGCCGACGAGGTTCGTCCTATGCTCGACGTGCTTTCGTGGAGATGATTTCTGGACTTGGTCTCTTATTTCTTTTCGACAGCAGTCACTTTTTCGTTGATGTGACAACTTGGTCTGGCCACAAGCTCTCTCCCATTGTTATGTCGATCCCAGCGCTACCAACATCCGCCGATCAATCACAGGCGGCATGATTTCGTTATGGCACAACGTACGCATCCATCATCATTCTCACCGGTTGGATCCAGCTGATCATAGCAACCGCTGTCCCACCACTTCCCCTGAGGTTCTACTCATCCCTCCTCATATTACTGACTCCCTTCCATTCGTTCTCTTCGGTATCCTGCTTTTCTTTCCTTTCACGAAGAGCCAATATAATAAAATGCTTACCTTTGTTTGTACACATGGTGCAGCAGGTTCCTCAGCCAGGTGGCTTGCATGCTCTCGATCGTGAACGTAATTCGTTGTACCTTCAAACCGAGCTCGTTTACAGTAAATGAGGAAGGAGGGTTCTGAAGTCCGAAGTCTATGGATGCGACCATCAACTGTGAAAGCGCACAAAAAGCGCCGACGGCATGCTTCTTTCTTCCTTTCTTGTTTATTGGCCAGCAGGGCGGTAGCCCCATCCTTTACGGCATCCAATTTTCTAAGTTTTTCAAGGTACTATGATAGGACGTCCAGAGCGGGTATCGTTACCAAAGTCGAAACGACAAGGGAAGCTGTCTGCTCAACCATCTGCCCTTCATCATGTCTCCACTAGTGTCCACCAGTACGCGATCGGGGTGTATATCATTAGCAAACTGGCCAGAAAATGATCAGGTTCATCGCAACCCTTCAACCTCGTGCAAGCGACTGTTGACCCTGTACCGCCGATTCCGGACGTGACAAGTGGACTACGGTCTGGGGCGCAAACACGGCTCGAAATCCCGATCAGTATCTGTCTCGGTCGATCAATATCCGGGCCGTGAGTGCTCTCCGATGTGCTCCAGAAACGTTGTCCCCGGTGCCATCCACTGCATTTCGGAGCTTTGGAGGGCTCTCACCATAATTTCGACACGTATATAATACTCATACCGCCCGCCATCGCAATTCTCCCTCAACCCATACTCCCTCCATTTCAACGTGAACTATCCCGTGCACTGTACTCGATGGACGAGACTGTAAACTCGGCCACGGTTTCCGTCTCAACCCTTGTACGGTCAAGGATATACTGTCATTCCATATTCCGGCTCTAATGCATCTTACAGACGAACGAGCATCACCGCGACATACAGAGTGGCAAGGACAATGGTCCTGGCGCTTCAAAGCCCGAGGCTGTTCGCAACATATTTTTGTGCTCCACCACACATACTCAACATGCACGATAGATCATACCAGGTTCTGTGGATGCGCAGTGGGCCGAGATGTACATGAATCACTACCCCATACCTTCTCCTCGCGGCCTTCGTCTCCACCATGTCAAGCGGACCTTTACCGTGAAATGGATGAGTTGTACGGGACCACTCGCAATGCCATGGATGCGGTGCCAATTCTTTCGGTACGTTTGAGGATAGCTTTATTGTGTGATCCTGTATGTCACCGTCTGATGAATACCACACAGAACGATGCGGCGAAGGACCACATTCCTGGTGGGGAATTCGAGGATGTAAGATACGCTAATACTTTGCGATCACGCTACTTATTGCACTCTGTGACAGGTAACTCGGGCCAGAGGAACTACAAGTACGCAATCAGCTGAAGCACATCCCCACATGCAAATTGCCCACTCGTGCTCGACAACGGCCCCTTGCGCATGGTCCGGTGGGAGGAACAGCGGGGCATGTGGGGCCCAGATCAATTGCACAGCTGTTTCGCATCATTTCAGGGAGTATCATGGGATCAGAAGGATGAACAAGGCTACCTTGGTTAAATGCCTTTGGAAAGGATGCTCCAAGGTCGTGGGGCGGAAGAACTTCCCTAGACACATTCACGAGTCTCATTTGGGACATCCTAGGTAAAGGAGGCGCCATTGAGCCGGGTCATTGATGTATTGCTAATGTTAGAATATCAAATCGTATCATTGGTCTTAGGGAGGTGCTGAAGGTAATGTACGACGAAGCAGCAGAGAGACATGCAGTGCAGGAGAGCCGATGGGGATCGAGCGGATCACGAGGCTGTCATCCAACACGCTACCAACCCTTCCGGGGTTCTTTAGCCGCATCACGAAGTTCATCAATCTCCATGTTCTTCTCTCTCTGCCCGAATCCGTCCCCCCTTCCCTACTCGGAGATGCTGCCAGACGCGAGCACAGGGATGCGTTCGAGCGTCTCCTGCCGAGTGGTTGACAGCATTCCAGTTATCGAGAGACTTTCCCTCGTTCTCACACACAATTTCATCCTCAGCAAGTGGGGTAAAGATCTCGATGTGATGATTCTGGAACCTGCACCGCGACTTTCCGACATCAGTGTGCCCTCTCCAGGTAACTTCAAGTCTGAATGAAACGCATGGCCAGCGGCTCGCCATGCCGCAATATCATTTTTTGATTGGAAGCGTATATTTAGGGTATTCGTGGATCTACTCTGTCGTTCTGCAACAAGCCATCACATTGGTCATAATCACACAGCTTCTCATTACCCCCTGCGCTCTCTCGAACGGTTGTTCAACCCTTCCCTGCTCCAAGCTCTGTCGTCGTAATGGATAACTGCGAAATCCGCAAGGATTCTAATCCTCAGGAACCAATTCAAGCTAGGTAAAGTGGAGGCTGGATTATCTTGATACAGCCAGACGACGAACTCGACATGTTCAAAGCAAGAATGACACTTCTAATGGTAGCCCCACGTCTCGCCAATACACCGCTAGACCAACCATTTCATTTGCAAGAAAAACGCAAGCCACCAGCCCGCCCACCCAAGAATCCTTCGGCTTATTTCCGACATGCAAGTATCGAAGGAGAGTGGTTCAACTCATTCGGTAGCGGGTAAGCTTGGGTTCACCGTTCGCACACCTGCGCCTCTTCCTCATACGCCATTCCCATGTCCTTTCAGGGCACGAGAGCGTCAGGATCATTGGGATCCTTCGTCGTCGTCGAATGGCCATTTGGATGGAACAGATCCTCGTTCAAGGAACTCCAAGAAAGGTGGAGGTGCGAGACGCATTGAAGAGGACCCGAGAGTCCCACGCATTATTACGCTTCGAGTAGGGCCGATAGCTGATATCTATTGACCCTCACTGACATTTCTCTTCGGGTTGACACAGTGGACATATAGGCAGACTTGAGTTGGTGAAAGCAAATCACCGAATGCTGCTCTCTGAAGACCGTTGCGCACAATCGAATACCTTTGACTCACCCAGACTCTGCCCGTTGCAGAGTTGTTGAACAACTCGTCTCCTCAACGTCCGGCGAGATATCCGACTACCACTAAACCAAACCATTCACGCTCTCCCAAGAGTGTTGAGCGTGATTCGTTGTATCTGCAGGGAGGGAACAGACGGGAACCAGATCCCAGCGCGGAGAGGTACCTGAATCGTGGGAATTGGAAATATCAGTGGCAATGCGTGGCAACAAGATTTTTACCTCGAGACGGACGTTCTATGGTAAGCGACCGTGAAACGTACTCGAACTGATGGAGCAATGAGATGACATCTCACATCAGTGTCGCACGTCGAATCAGGCTCTGGCATGGCTAGGAGAGGAATCCACCCTGGTGAGTTCCAGCGTGGTACTATACGGAAACGAGAAATTTGCTGACGAGCACCCGATCGAAAGGGTCCCTGGCGGGTAGCTCGGCTTGCCTGCGAGAATTTCCCATCGCTGCTCAGAAACCCGAATATACGCCACCATGCTTTCGTTGGATCGCGCCAATCACACCCCACGTCTCGCAGGTCCTTGTGTAGTCTGACGTCTCCCTCCGATTATCATGGATGCGGTAGTTCGCCTAAATAGCCCTGGGAGGGCGGCGGTCGGGGTAGTGGTTTAAGTCTCCTAATGAGAGCTTTTGCAGGCTCGAAAGCGATCGCCCTATGTCGCCCTTTTGCCTGTCCATGCACGTATTGTGAGCAGCCCTGATCGAGAAACAGATGTGACGGCAAAAAAGTGTGGGACAATCCAGGGTCGCCTTTTCCTCGCGCAGACTTTCCTCTTCGGTCGCGCTTCGCGCCCCTGGAGCCCCACAACCCGGCGGCAGCGGACGCCGCTCTGCACGGCACTCAAGCCTCCTGCGACATTGACAGAATCGCTCGCGACGGTGGAAATGCATTTCGGCTATAGTTTCACCCCACGGACTCATCCTAAACATTTCAAGGTTCGATTTGCAACCTCACGCTACGCGTATCGTCACGAAAGTCGGACAACTGTCAGAGCAGCACTCTGCCATCCATCAGACCTCTATTAGTGTCCACCAGAACGCGATGGCGGTGGGTATTTTGAGCCGACCATCCAGAAAGTGAACAACGTCACCATGATAGGTAAGCGCGACAGTGCGTGGACTTCGTGCCAATTCATCGTTCTCTTGTTAGGAACATCTGCCGACCCTGTCCTGCGGGAGCCCCATTAGGTCCGAATCTTCGGCAAAGGCGGTTGGGAATGCAACATGGCCAATGTATCAAGGGGTGCCTTGCCCAGTAAATGCTCTCCGATGCGTTCTAGGAGCTTCGGAGGGCTCTCACCTTAGCATATAATACACTGCGAAGCTGCAACCCACACCACTTGCCTTCGCGATTCTCTCACAACTCATACGCCCTCCATTTCAACGTGAACCACACCGTGCACTATTCTCCATGGACGAGAGTGCGACCTCGACCATGGTTGCCGTCTCAACCTGCCTTGTGCGCTCCAGGATGTACTTTCGTTCTGTACACCAGTTCTGATGCATTTTACAGATGAGCGAGTATCAGACGCAGAGTGGGAAGGACGATGATCCTGGTTCAGAGCTCGGGGGTGTGAGCAGGTTACCTTTGTGTCCCACCACACACACTCAACATGCACGACGGTTCGTACAAGGCTTTGCGGATGTGCAGTGGGCCGAGATGGATATGAATCACTACCCCATCCCTCATTTCGGTACAATCTTCTCGCAGCCTACGTCCCCAAAATATCAAGTGAAGCTTCGCCGTGAAATGGATGAGTTATACGGGACCATCAACCACACCATGACTGCCATCCCTGTTCCTTCGGTATGTTTTAGGTTACCTTCGTCATATCATAGTGTATTTTACCTTCTGATAAATACCACACAGAACGATGTGGAGAAGGACCATACTCCTGCTGGGGTGCTCGACAATGTGAGCAGAATATGTCACGCTTTGCGATCATGCCACTTATTGCACATCCGTGACAGGTAATTCGGTCCCGAGAAGTTGCGCGATTAGTCGAAGCACACCCCCACATAGCCACGACCCAAATCACCCACGCATGCTCGACAACAACACCTTGCGCATGGAGTGATGGGGGCAACGCTGAGGCATGCGGGGCTCAGATCAACTGCATGAGCGTCTCGAGGCATTTCAGGTATTCCCATGGGATCAGAAAGATAAACAAGGACACCTCGATTGAATGCCTTTGGTGGGGGTGTTGCAAGTTTGTGAAACGGAAGAACTTCGCTAGGCACATTCGCGAGTCTCATTTGCGGTATCCTAGAGAAAAGAAGCACCCTTGGGGCAGGTCGTCGACGTTGCGTTGCACATGTTTAAATATCAAAATATACCATTGGTGAAGATAATGCGTGACGAAACAGCAGACGCATGCGGTGCAAAAGAGCCGACGAAGATCGGGCGGATCCCTGTCAGATCGTTGACAGCATTAATCCGGTTGTCTAGAGACTTTCCCTTCCATTTTCGTTCTCGGCAAGTGAGCCGGAAAGCGAGGGAAAGATCTCGATGTATCTGGCGATTCCGCACTTCCAGAGGCCAGGGTTCTTCACTTTATTTTTCAGGCAACTTGGTTGCCTGAGAAATCGGCCGATGACGGAGACGTGCATGTGGAAATACTCTGCGGCAAAACTTCGTCAGTCACGCTGATCAACTCGTCATGATCAGTTTCGAGCCCTGCACTGAGGATTCGAATCGCATATTAGAAACGTGATCAGACCAACCGTTGACAGTTTTCCCCCCACCTCCCTTATGATTCCATCCATTTTGCGCCACATTATTAACTCTGAATCGCCTACATTTTGTTCAGTATTTCATTCTTTTGTTCTTACGGGGAGTTCGAGCCAATAAGGTGCTTACCTTATTTGTACATAACCTTAGGTAAGCTCTTGCTGTGTGGATATCCATCTTATCGGATTTTGATCTACTTCCAGTACAACTCCAGACTGTTAACCACATGATGCCAGTTCCTTCGGTACGTTTGACGATACATTCGTCGTGTAATCCCGTATCTCACAGTCTGGCGGATGCCACACACAGGACCACATTCCTGGTAAAGAATTCGGAGATCAAAGTACGCAGCCGATTGCCACTTGCACAGGTAACTCAGGCCAGATAACCCCACTTAGCCACGACCCAAACCCCCCACGCATGCTCGACAACGATGCCTTGCGAATGGCTGGATGAGGATAAGGCTGGGATATGTGGTGCCCAGATCACATGCACGGATATTGTGACACATTTCAAGGATTCCCATGGGGTCCGCATGATGAATATGGATCCCCTGATTCCATGTTCATGGAGAGGATGTTTCAAGGCGATGCAACCCCCCAGCTTCGTCAGGCACATTCGTGAATGTCATTTGAGGCATAGTAGACTCGGAGGAATGCAGCACCCTTGAAGCAGGTCCATGTTGTATCGTTCATGTCTGAATATAAATTGTATCATTGGTTTGGAGATACTGGGGGTGATGCACGACAACGTAGCAATGGCATACAAGCGCAGAGGAGCTAACGAAGATCGAGCAATCGATCACGATTCACGAAGTAACAGTGCGCTTGATCACATTGTGACCGTTCAACGTTCAACGATGAGCTCGAGCGTCCGGGTCTGTAACGTCATGTACGACGACGCTAATAACTCGCCTGGAGACCGATCCTGCGGACAATCGTTTGGTGGCACTCTGACACGAGGATCCGATCTATCCGTACACGCCATGTTCGATAACCAACCAAAGCAGTCAGCGACAACCACACGGCGAGCCAGTGATTCGGTTGAAAACGATACCTTCCAACATTGTCGCTGATAGTTTCGTTGACACGTCGGGCACAGGTCTTGAATTAGGTCGCCGCTTTCCCCATACCTCATCCTACTACGAGTTTGAGGGGCTCGTTCGACACAGACGAGCTTTTCGACCTCAAGTTCTTTGGGCCGACTCGGCTGAGTAACAGCATACTCGTTGATGAGGTCAATCATGAGCAGAACTTGAAGGTGTTGCCATGCTAGCGCGTATGAGAACGCCCTGCGGAGCCGTGATTCTGCGGAGGCAGAGGGCAGCAAATCCAAGCATAAGTAGGTTTGGATACGGTGCATGGTCGTCGACATGAATGTCGACTCTCAATTCTGGCATTGACAAGAACACGTCGACTGCCGAAAGGAGCACAGATACGGAGACGGAATTTCTGGCGGAGGTGCGGGCCCTATTCAAGCATCGAACGAAAGCGACCAGATGTGGCTCATGGATGTGTGCACATCGCCTATCGCTATCAATGATTGCAGTGTCCCGCCGCGGGAATCCAGCGACGTCCGAAATGAATCCATAACACATAGTGTGCGGTGCACCCTAAGCGGGTCGCCGAGACTGATGCGTGATTGGAGGAGCTCCATGGTTTGACAAATGCGTGTGCTCCGTGTCGTGTCTCAGACTATTCATGTGGCTGCTCCAATGTTTTCTTCCGACCGCTGTGGATTAAGGTTGGACTAAGTCTGAAATTCGGCATTTCTTCAGGGGTATTACATAACCAATCTAACTGGGCTGTCCTTATTGCCCCAGTATGCCGCCTCTCTCTCTCCTCACAGCGGCTGGGAAGGGGCCTGGGCCAACTTTAAATTTCCTGTTGTCAGCAAGGTGCCATGCGTGTTGTGCCCTATTATAATCAACAGACGAACAAGATTCGAGAACATTGTTTCATACTCCAGTGTGGGAACCGAGATCACACTCGTCATCCATGTAAAACCAGCTACCCGAAGGGGAGAATTCCTAGATAACTAACTCCGTGTACTCTATATTTCTTGGCCATCCTCCAATCACAGCACGGCCGGAGGTGGAGTAGTCGAATGAAAACGTTACATTGCGCCTTTGTAGATGGGCTCCATACTGTACGGCATCGAATGTTTCGAGGCGCGACAGGACGGCGTTACCAAAGTCGAGAAATGACAGGGACAGCTCGCTCTCCTTCGAGCCAGTGTATCCGGTCCCGGCAGCTGGGTCATGAGTTCTAAACGCATCAAGGCTGTGACTTTGTTCATCTGAAGATAGCGCCCATACTCAACATCACAATTCAGGGGCGTTGGAGAGCCCTCACCTTAATTTAAACCCGCGTTATGTGCCAATACCCCCTCCATCTCAACGCGAACCGTTTTGTGCTATGTACTCGATATACGAGACTGTGACCCCGACCACGGTTGCTGTCTCAACCCACCTTGTAGGTTCCAGGATATAACCTCGTTCTGTATTCCGATTCTAACGTATTTTACGGATAGATGGGTGACGGACGCAGAGTAGCAATGACAACAATCCCGGTACGGAGCTCGGTGGGGTGAGCAAGATATTTGTGTCCCACCACACATACTGAACAGGCAGGACAGATCATCCAAGGCTTTGCGGATGCGCAGTGGGCCGAGATGTATATGAACCACTACACAATGCCTCCTTTCGGCACAGTCCTTTCGTGGCCTGTGTCCCCAACATATCAAGAGGAGCCTCGCCATGAAATGGACGAGTTGTACGGGACTACTAACCACACCATGGCTGCCATGCCAGTTCCTTTGGTACGTTTGGGATACCTTGATTGTATATTTCGCCATCTGATGTGTACTACACAGAACGATGCCGTTCCCGTGGTGAAGGACTATCTTCCTGATGGGGAACTCGAGGATGTAAGTTGGATGCATGTTCACATTTTGCGACCATGCTACATACCTATTGTACATTTGTGACAGGTAAGTCCTCGGCTTCGACCAGCGCACCTGCATCTTAGATTCCTCTCTCTCCTCTTTTTCTTCCTCCTCTCTATTGGCTCCCTGTGGAAAAGCGTTTAGAATCAAAGAAAAATAAAATGGTAACACAACAAACCTTCCGGCTTTCCTGGGATATGAGCTGAACCCGGGGTACTACTGGACAAGGACCTCAACCTTTTCTCCGCAATGTAAAGAGTGTCGATTCGACGAGTGGCTTGGGATTCTCATCAGCCTGACCATCCATCATGGAGAACATCTTGATCTAGAGCGCCGGTCGCATACACCATTTCGGCTGCTTGTAGAATCTAGAATGTGTTTTGTGGTGCATAGTGGTAACAGGTCACATAAATCTCCCCTGGCTCGAATCAGCCTTCGATGGCAATGGCGCATGCGGAGATGTGTCACGTCGCTGCAGGGGAAGCTCGGACTTGGTTGAGTTACAGCGGTAACAAATAATACATCACCTTGCATGATAACATTTCAGTTCTTGGGACCGCATCATCTGTAAGAGAACTCGCCGCACATCCTCCGGTATCTTCATCATAGCAAGGCGAAATGGAAAGCTGATACGGATTAATTACTCTTTTTTCAGGCAAATCCCCTTATCGAGTCTCGGCTTCTTGCCATGGTGAATGTGTCGCCGGCACCCGAGGTCGTGACCGAGATAGAGTGTGAAAACCGGTCGACTATGCTCAACATCGAACGAAAGCGAGTAGATGTGGGTGATGGGTAGGTGGCCGCAGGAGTTCCATGGTATGATCAATGCGTGTGCTCCAAGTCGTGTGCCTCAGGGGTCGTAGAGGCCCTTGGAATGCACGACCGTGCGGGTGGCAGACACTCTGGCAGATGCCCAACCTTCGCCACGGCAATCCCTGGCAAGACGTTCCTGCTTCTGACCTCGATCAAGTGGAATATGTCGCAGAGGAGAAAATGTAACGCTTCAGCCAGTTCACGCACAAGGGGGCGAAGCATCTGTGCGTTGTCGCTGGATTACAAAAACGTCAATGAGGAATTTGATTTAGGGCATCACTACTGACGAACCCATTCTTGGGACCTCTGCCCACAACGCCACCGCAGATGTCAACTCCCCCCGGTGAGCCAGAATCATGGGGAAAGGGGGAAGAAGGATAGGGACTCCAAGAAGAAGTGGAGGAGAGGAGGCAACAAACCGTTGCCAAGTTGGCGGGGATGGAAGGCATGTGAGTCAGCACCCGGGATGTTGAGCAGCGAGAAAAAGGATGCCTTGGCGTCAGTTTCTTGCGTTTTGTGCAGGGGCCTATCAGTTTCTGCTCCTCGCGACTCAGTACGGGTCTACCCACGCTGGTCCCGAAGATTCATCCGAAGATGAAGGTTCAAGGCAACCTCGACCCGCACAACTAACTCAGCCTTCTTGAGCCCGTTCAAGTGCCACCTTGCTTGAGAGTGGCAATTATCTGATTAACGGCTTGATGTACGTATTTGATGGCGTGAGTATAATACCATCCAAGGGCACATGAACCCTCCATCATCATTTCTATTTCGATGGGAACGGATTTCCGAACACAGTATCGCCTGCCCCTACATTGCTTGAATCCACTCCAGATGGCCGTTAGAGTAAGATGCGCGGGGCCTGCCACTTGATTGTCACCACCGCGACGAGCGGTTGATCTCATTACTCGCGGGAGGATACAATTCATATATGAGATCCGGGTTGGCCATCAGAATCACTTGGTAAATTTGCATTTTCATTCGTTTCTAGCCACCTAGCGCTATCAGTCCGCAGGAACCGTCCAAAAAGAAAAGGGGGGTTGCGGCTGCCAATGCACTCGCGACCACATGTTATGCCCTCGTAAGACTCCACCTCAGGGACACGAGGAGCTTATCGTCACAAAACATCTTACGACATGGTATCCTGCAGGCCGACTCGGCCGATCACCGATAGCCTGCCAGAACCTGATTCCTCGTGTGAGCCCTCGTTGGACTTGCGCATGTTATTCAGATCTAGATTGGAGATTACCGTGGGAGTCTAAAATGTGGGTAGGGTCTACAGGTGGCTCCTGTCTAGAAACTACATCAGGTCGTGAACGGGGTCCAAAAAATACTGCCCGTCCAGCGTGTTGTTGATCGACATAACTGGTCCCAGTGTCGTATAGTGGGTGTGAGTTGTTACTCTAATACTTAGCAGCCACCTCCAGAATGGCAAGCAAGATGTAATCTTTCCGCAAGGTCTCTGGTCGTGTCTGACTCGGAAGCCCTTCTCTCGTCAATTTATAGGTGGTATATATGTCGGGGCTTGTTCAGGGAATCTGTCTCATTCTCAGCCTGCCCTACCGAGGTGGCAGTGAATGCAATGTGAGGTAAAACAATAAAATAAAATAAAAATAAAAAGTGCTCGAACTTATCTGGTGATTCGAGAGTCGAGGCTTCCTGAGGCCTGTATATTGGCAGCGTGAGAAGTTTTTCGAGTTAGCTCACCAAATAAGGTCTAGTAGGCGGTGTACTGGCCAGGATGAGAGATTCTGGGGGAAACGGACCCTCGCCCTTGCCAGACTAGACTACTAAGCGCAAAAACCTCGCCTCCGCCTTGATGCGTCCTTGTGCTGCCTCGACATCTTCCTTCCCGGACCCCTGTCATCCCGCACTTCCGCTCTGCCCCTGTTCCTGTCGTGATGGTGTCCCTTCGGGCCGCTCCGGTTCAGCGGTGCCGTGCCTGCTGCATGCATTAAGGCAAATATTCTTCCGAGTGTTTCAGTCACCCTCAATGCGCCCGGCATCAATAGATGGTGGAAACCTCCCCGTAACCTGCGGTCTTCTCCCCAGTTTGAAAGGGCTCTGCGTTGTGCCTTGAACGTCTCTGCTTTTGGAACACTTTGAATCGGAAAGAAGCTGGGTTCATATCCGGAACACACGGCACACGTGGTATACCACAAAGAAGAAAAAAATGGGGGAAGGAACGAGAGATCAAGATTAATCATGGCGATGATCTGATACTGGCTCTGCGGAATTAATGGAACGGAGATCTAGGCGAATTGTTAGAACAACGGGAGGAGGGGAATCGTCTCCCGTGTTCCTCTGTGGCCGCACTGACTTCAATGTCAAACGGTTCATCGGACGGTGCTTTAGAAAGCTGACTCGGCGATCGGTATCATCGCGGGAGGGTAGCAACATGTGATCAATACGTCAATCAAGCACTCCTCACGGCATGTACACTGCCCGCCCCCCCCCGCCAACCCGCGTCACCTCCACTCATTCAACTTCCCAACTGGCAGCTTTTTGATCGTTGATTTGTCGCGCGCAGCAGGATAGTTCAATAACGGTGATTGCCGGTAGAGGTTATGGTTCCTGGCCACCGACCGAATCGGTCGCATCTCGCCTCAAAACCCAGGCCCGAGCTGGGGATTTTGGGCCGAGCAAGGCGCGTCACAACACTACATGATGATAGCGGCAGTGACGGCGACGGTAGGCCCCATTCACATTTCATTCTGACGCATCACATCACATTGGCAGATATATGCGCCGAGGATGACGTTACATCCATATATGCGAACAAACGTGAGTTCTCCCCCGGGATCAGTGAGTCTCCTCGGAGGATCCTTAGTTTCATCTGTTGTTCCACTATCCAATGGCCGCCGCAGGTGCTTCGGAGTGCTTTCGCGATACCCTACACGCGTATATATTACGCGCAAAGTTGC